>SNQJ01S0116599.1:29809-42726 GCA_010110895.2 Picea sitchensis | reverse complement strand
TGATTTGTTTAGTAGTTAGGTTAGGTTTAGGAGTAGGTTTTCTTTTAGTTTTATTCCTCACTATTTCTCTTTGTAATAATGCAGTCATGAGAACAAGTGGACGCACCACGAGAACCATAATATGACTGTTGTCAGGGAAGTCTACATGATCCTTTTCTCTCTGCTTTTCGTTGAGTATTTCTTTTCAAAGCAGCATTATTATTATGAAAATTTTAAGTGGAAAGTAAAGAGATAAATAAATCTGAATTGTAAATTCAACCATGACCCGAGGTACCACGCGTAGGACTGCTTTCACATCGATGAGGATTTTTTCTATTTTTTTTAGTTTCCCAAGAGATTTTTCACATGATGTTTTCAGATCCATCTTTGTACATATTTTTTCTGTTTTGATTTATTTTCTGGTTTTTGGTTCTTTTCATTTTGTTTGTTTTCACTGCTTTCTGGTTAAACCGTGCCTGTGCCACCTTTTGGTTCAAGGAGAGAAAACATAATGTTTTATCTTAAAACAATTGTCAAGGACTGTTAAAGCGTCAACTGTTGAAATTTCCTAAAGCGCAGACTAGTTAAAGAGGTTTTTCTGTTCATAATTGATTTCATGGTTTCATTTTACAATTATGAGCAGACATGACTATCATTAAAAGCTCTTCACGCTATCCCTGCTTTTAAGAAAGTGACTAAAGGATGCCTTCCTGTCCTCGAAAAATTAGTTTCATCAGGAAACTATTTTCAGATCATAATGACGGTTATCAAGCAAAATTAAAAGTTTGAAAAATAACAAGTCTTGTAAAAATCGGAATTTTCAGCATCACCCCGCTCTTCTGATTATCTTTAAATTTATATCAGATTGTGAATAATTTCTCGAGAGTTGTGGGAAGTATTTGTAAACCCGCTGAGATACTGAAAAGGTCTGCTGGCAATGGGTAAATGCATGCATGATGCCAAGACAACTTCGCTGGGGTACTGAACAGGCCCACTGGCAGCGAAACAATGTCAGGTTAAAAAAAATAAAAAATTCTCAGGTATAAATTTGGATATGGTCATAAGCATCCTTCATGTTGAATTGAAATTTCTTGGACAGGATAGAGGCGTCAGAGTGGGTTAATTGACATCCTTGCTGAGGCTATGGACGCCTGCTAGTAGCAGTGGCCCTGTCAACAGTATCAGAGCCATTGACTTGAACATCATTGCTCTCATTTTTAAAATTTGTCACCAGATTTCATTTGAACAGGAAGATATCTAAAGCTGGACTATCTAATGATTGTTGAGATGCTTGATGTCCTTCAGTTGTTTTTTGAGCTGTAATCATTCTAAGCAGTCCTAACATGAACTCGTCGGTGATGCAGAGATAACTGCTTCTCCCAGTAAGTCGCCATTGTTGGCAGCCCTACATAATTTTTGCCTTGTAAAGTGACAAGTGACAATTCTTGTAGCTGCCAACACCTCCTTCTGTAAATATTTCTATTTGAAGGTGACTTGTGGGTTGTAAAAAAGATTTTTTGATTGTTTCTATTTATTTTATTTTGCGTTTTCATACTTCATTCATGACTGAAAGCATGAATGAAGCATTAAAACTTATACTCGTATTGCAATTGTATCTAAGGCTTGGTTTTGGAAGGGTCATTCTGCTTACAACTCTTTTAATGAATGTTGTTTTTTCTTTGAAGCTTATCATATATCAAAGAAACATTTGTTTTGAGTTACTCATGGACCAGAAGCTGATATTTTGGAGCCTTTGTATACCAAGAATCGATTGGCATGGACTATAGGCTTGTTTCTTTTAAAATTCCTGGTAAGTCGATTTTGATTTTAAATTTTGATATGCTTTGGCTTGTAAAACACATCCTTTTCTAACCTTTGCAATTCGATCACACTCATCACATAGCATGGTAATTTAACATACCAGGATCGTACCCTGTACGTCGTTTTAGTTGGTAGGTTGATCTGAAAGGCCTCTCATTATGAGCTAGGGTCTTGAGCCATGCTTTGTACTCTTAAAATTCTTACCAGAAACGCCCAAATTTCATGAATGTAAACCCCATTGCTTATGTTATGGTTGCCCTGGTGTGTTCCTAGTTTTGTTTCCATCATTTTAGCTCGGTCTTACCTCCTACCACTACCATTTAAGCCCGCAGTTGTTTTTGATTCTCTCTTGTTACAGTCTGTTCAATCCCGTTTTTACCTGCCAGACACACGTTTTTGTGGGAGCGTTTCTGAGCAAATCGTGACGAATTAGATCAAACCCTTGAAAACCTAGAATGAAAATGAGCCCTTTTACCTTCATCAAGGGAAGTTTATCCAGAAGCTAGATCATTGTAGAGATATGTCTTGATAATTGGAGGTAAATTTCTCAGATTTTTCATTCCGGTTAAGATAAACATTTTTTTATTTTATTTTTATTTTGCTATAGCCAACCCTGTAGAGATTCCTGTGGTTGATAAGCCTATGTTGGAAAAGACCCCTGTTCTTTCCAATGATAGACCAGTTTTCGTATGCAAAGAAACCTGTGATAAGGCTACGCTCGATGAGCCTATGTTCGAGAACTATGATGCTGACCCTAGAGTGATTAAATCTCCTGAGCTTGAGCAATATGTTTGCCTTAATACCAATGCAAAGATTGTAAATAAGCATTCACGCAAACTGTTAAAGAAAAATGACTCGGATATAGGGTTTAAAAACAAAAGGGCAGGGAGATTAATTTTCAGGAGTCTACGAAACAAAACAAAAGCTCATGCAAGCTCGAGTAAAATGATTGATATCCTTGATGACTATGATTCCGAAATTGAAAGATTTTTGGAAGAGGAAGAACCAAGTTACCATAGAACCGTTCCAGATCAGCTCTACGATTTCGTAGGTAATCTACCACCTTGCCTGAAGCATGAAAAAAACTTCCCTGGGATCAAACTTAGTAAAAATTCCACATTGGATAGTGGGAGCGTGTTAACACACAGTCATTCGTCCCCTCAATCAACAGTTCTGGACCTGCGGTGTGAAGTGTGTTTATTCTGGATAGAAAAATACTACACAGATGTGCCCTCACTGCAAGATAAAATCAAGGCCTTCACATCTCAGATTGACTCACTAACGACTGGAAATCACAGACTAAAACAAGATGCACAAAAACCGAGGAAACGCCTGAAGAGAACTGGTAATATAATAATAAAGAATGATGAGTATGTTAAAGATGTGGTTAATTCTGAAGTCTTATGATTCAGATTGAGTTTTCAGTTGAAGGTAAAGATTTGTTTTTATCTCAAATTGTGTTTTTATTTTATTATTTTTTAATATAGAATAAATTAGATTTTGTTTGCTAAAATAAAACTAGCTAGAGAATCAACAGATTCTGTAGCCAGTCTATTCTTATTCAAAATTTGGAAGATATTGGTTAAATTTATATCTGAATTTCTTTATTTCATCCCTTTCTTTCAAGATATCTGGCAGTTTATGGTGATCAAATGATATGAATCATTTTTGGGCTTATTAGCCATATCTTTGGCTCATTTTTGTAAACATGAACAAACTTTTTATAGTTTTAAGAGATACAGTGTGATATGGAGTGCTTATATTGCCCTCTATTTTGTAATCAACAAATCATTTTGGAGATTTAATCTTATCCCACAAGATAAGATATTTAGCTTTTCTAAACTCTTTAAATACTTGCGATTTTTGTAATCAAGGCATCCTCGCTTGGGGCAGAAGATGGACGTTTGATTTATAGACTTTAATGGAACAACAATGCACATTTCGGCTTTAGCTTCTTGTGGATGGTGTTTTCATTTAAGTTTCTGTTTATCTTGATATGATAATAAGTTTTGATAGCTTTAGTCTTCATCATTTATTATGTTATTGGGATAATTCCTTTATAAATGTTGTCCATAATTAATGCTTTAGATATTAATCGTGTGATCATCTATTCAATTTTAATTACAGGATTTCTGCTTTAATTTTCATTGAAATATTAAATGCAAGCATGTTTGCTAACAGATTTTTCTTAATGCAATTACTTGCAATCATGAGATCACAGTGACTAATTGCATCTCTCATTCTGTTATTAAAACTCAACAATCAACATACTGTTCTGCATTTATTCCGAACAATTTCAAGATTCATTGCAGGTTTATCTCTTGAACAAGCTAGCTGGATGTTCTCTAATCGTACATATGTTTGGGTGCATGCCGATTAACTCATTAACATGTTAGTTTATTTATTTTTGTCGTTTGTTTGTCTTTGAAACTCAAATATATGGTCTGGCTTTGACCATCCACATACTTCTGTTTCATAGTATATTTTTCTACTTTAGTTTAGATTAATAAAGAGAAAACATAAAAAATATCTTATGTGTTTTCTTTATCTTCTTTTGTTAAAGCAGTTATTTTCACAAAGTTTAGTAAGTTTAGATTAAAACTTGCAGCTTGTAAATAATGTATATAAATGAGAGTTATTTATATTTTTCTTAAATACGCCCATTACATTCACATTAGAGCACACACACACACACACACACACACATAGTATTTAGTAATTTATTTCTTTTATTTTATTTCGTTTCTTTTAGGATTCTTAGATTGGCCAACGGAGCCATTAAACCCGTCAGAACGAGTTATACCAAACGACTTGGGTTACTTAGACAACCCCGGACCAAACTCGTTCTTCCAATTGACGGACGATAATTTTCGCCCATCAACAATAGTTTGATCAACTGGCTCTGTGTACCCTACAGAAACATGCATCCATAAATCTTGTGAGATGAGCAAAGTTCTCATCTTCACACTCCAATACTCATAATTTTACCCATAGAAAAGAGGAATCTAGTACTGGACTAAACTGTTATTTTTGGCCATTGTCTCCTTCTTTTGGTTGCAAACAACCACAAACTCTACTCTGATACCAAATGAAGAATTATTAAAATGGATTTAAGTGCTCATTGAGGAGTCACGCCCAAAAAATACAGATTCAGAAAAATAAACTTTGTTTGAAAAAACTGATAAGTGATTATCAACTATAGCTTATGAGAAACAAAAAAATTAGATCTCATATTAAGGAAATCATTGTCATAACCTTTATTCCAAAGAGTAAAAAGGGCACAAAGTACGTTTATTGCAAAACAATAAAAAAAAACAAAGTATCTCTGTTTTCACACACAGAAATTTTAGAAGTCTCTGTTACAGTGCACAAGTAACAAAGCTTTATCACTGGCAATACTCACTCAAAACACATTACCCTAAATAAGAAATTACATTCTCTATAAATAGAATTTGATGGCGTGCTGATTATGAGGAGAAACGTGGCAGGTTCAAAACAAGAAATGACAACTACGGTTACACAGTTGGAACAACTGAGATAACTGAATGCCAAAAACTCAGGCATCACATTTTTTATATCTTAGGCCAACACAGAAAATCCAGTAGCACCACCGCTTTCCTCCGATAATGGGTTTAAGAATCGAACCCAATACCTATGCCTCAACGAAAAAAATCTTATGGGAATTGAACACAAGTTTCCTTGGACTCAGATCTATGGTTCAACAAATCCATTGGAATGAAAATCAATGCAATATGCACAACCAACAAAACCTTGTTATTCTCACATATATATCTAATGTAAAAAATGTTGAGGTATTCTCCGCTTGTTGGCTGCTAGTTTCTTCTGATCTAAACTCGGTCTCGAGCTTCTTTTTAGCAGGTTTCTTCACTTCGTGGAGCATTATTGTTCGAGTTGGAATTGCACAACCTAAAACTTTTGTTTCTTCACGAAATTATGGGTGCATGCCTCTTCACGAATAACACTATCACCACTTGGCCCTCCTAAATTACAAAACATGGATCTGAGGGAAAAAGCTAAGTGGGAAAATCAAGGGAAGTTTTTTCAAAATAAAAAATGGGCGGGCAGGGAGTTAATAAGGTAGATACAACATTAAACATCACCTTGATCAGCTCACTGTACCTCACCAGGTCACTGTACCTCACATCTCTTGGGGGGGTTAATGAAGGTTAATTGGAGGCTCCAGAATTAGTGATTGACAAGAGTCAGAAAATGAGTTGATTGAAGCATGGATGGGAGATAAATACCCCTCACCCATACATATTTTTTCATTCTTTTTTTCCGTCTTCAAATTGAACTTCCAATGACATCTACGTAACTCATTTTGCGGATGTTTGAAGCAGGTCTGTCAAAGCAGATGTTTGAAGCAGGTCTGTCAATGTTTCAAGGAGCTTAGAGAAAATGAAGACCCTACATATTTTTTCACTCTGTTTTTCTGTCTTTAAACTAAACTTCAATTGAATGCTTGTGTCGGCGAAGGGAAAATATTGTTTTTTATTTAATCATATGCTGCTCTACTATGGAAGAAAAAGTGTTGTATTTCAAATGTTTTGGTTTTTTGTTTTGTTTAATTTAATCTTCAAAAGTATTTTGTGCAAGGGTAAGTGAGGCAATCGATATATTATTATTACTAAAATGCTAGGAAGTTTGCTTCTTTTCATAATGTTTATTTTATTGTGAATAGGGAACTTTTATTACTTTTTAAGGATGTTATGTTTTGATTGGAAATTTGTATTTTTTTGAAATGTGAACATTGTATAAAAACAAGTATATGGAGATATTACTGGGTTTTAGAGCATTAGCACGTGTTTTGGTCATAGACTAAATAGTTGTTATGTTTTTCAAGGTTATGGTTCATTTGAAATATGGACATGCATAAAAACATCAAAAGTATGTGGAGACATTACAAGATTTAGGAGCAAGAATATATACAGTTCTAATCATCAATGAATTATCTTTAATATAGTTCTTTAGGGTTGCGGGGTTTTGGACATGGTTCCTTTTCCTTTATTATTTCTTGGTTGGGAATGTTGTGTTTTTATTAAAAATTTGTATGCTTTTGAAATGTGAACGTGTATATAAACAATAAGTATGTGGAGACATCATGACATTTAGGAGTAAGCATACATTGTAACATATTGTTCTTCAGGGTAAACTTCATGAGACCTCCGATTCACAATGAAAGAAGAGCATGAAAAAGAAACTTGAGAACCGGGTTCCTCTGCCAACAAGAGAACAAATGAAACCGATCACTGAAAAANCATACATTGTAACATATTGTTCTTCAGGGTAAACTTCATGAGACCTCCGATTCACAATGAAAGAAGAGCATGAAAAAGAAACTTGAGAACCGGGTTCCTCTGCCAACAAGAGAACAAATGAAACCGATCACTGAAAAAAAAGAAACCTGAAGCACCAAATACAAAAAGGAATTGAAGGGCTTGACTCTGCAAACAAGAAAACAAATGAAACTAATAACTAAAAGAAAAACCAAGCATTCAATACTATGAATTGCCACGAGGACCACACCAGAAAAGGGAGCCAAAGGACTGAGCTCCTTTGCATGCAAAATAACAATCAAAACTAGGGCTCATCCCAAAGCATTTAACCTATAAATGAGAGGGAAGGGTCTAAAAGCCCATCAACAGTGGGAGAATAAACACACATGCACTGAAACAACACATCCAACCAAGTCTCATAAAGATTGCTCCACGTGAAACATATTAAACTGCATGGAGGACACCCTCGAAAACCTATAATGATTCAAGCAGTTGGAAGAATGCCACTTTTCTTTTGTCTTCACCGAGTTCATAAACATATATAGTGGGGATATTAAAGAATTTCTCACCCACCCCCAATTTTCATAAGTTTTCTGAAGGATAGAGTACATGTCTGATTTGCCGCTTGCATTAGCCTAATAAATGATTCCTCTCAGAGAATGATGGAGTCTTCTCAGAGAACAATGAGAGAGAACTTCCACAAATTCTTCTAAAATATTTTGAGAACAAAAACCTATTGAGTTTAGATGGGGATCTTTATGAACCGAGTTGAAAACTATATGACAAATGAGAATCATTAGATCTTCCCTAACTTACCCCCTTGTTTGTGGGGCAAGGGACCCTCTCTACGTAGTAATTTGAATAATAAAGTCTATGAAGGCATACATACCCTATCCTCCTTTGGATTTGAACCTAAGATCTCCAAGGAGTAAACACATATTTTTAACCATTAGGCACACTTAGATTGTACAACATGAATGTTCTTTCAATATAACATGAATATTTTTATGGACAACCATTTGGAAATTGAACCATTATTGAACCTTTTCTACTATATTATTTATCTTGAGGATGTTTATCATAAGTTATAGACCATTCCTTAAGAGTCATGTTGTCTTGTGCTCCTATCCAAAAGTAACATCTATTGTTTGTTATAACAAAATTTTGTATTTTTTTGGAAATTCTTTATCCTTCTTTATTCCCCCCCTAGCTCGACTTGTCTACACTATTCTAGTAGGAGGTCACACCACTGAGCATACCATCTAGTTCAAGAATGCAATGAACACTAGAGACAAAGTCGAAAGCACCATAATGACTTGCCCCCTCCTCAACTAGAGAACAATAAGTTCTTGAGGCTAGACATGGCTATATTGATGGAGAAGCACCCTAAGTAGTAGGAAGAAGATGGGTGAGGTCATGCCTTGCATGTTGATGAACCGCCATTCAATGGGGGGTTCACAAACTCAAATKATTTTAACTTTCTCYGGATCTAAGATCTATTGTTGTTGCCTAATCTAAGCTTTTGGGCTCAGAAATCAAGGACAATTATTCCTCTATGATTGAGAAGAATAGTCCAAATAGCCCATGGTTGATGTTTTTATCTTTATGAGGGAAAATACTCTTCYAGATCTCACAGATGTGAGTGGAAGAATGGCCCAGATGACTCAGTTTGTATCATGATATTGTTATGCAGGTTGATATCAGATGATATGATTGTTGTGGAGACTGTATGTCTCTGGACAGTAGTTGTATGCTACTGTGGTGGATGTGTTCCACTGGTTGTGACTATGTGTCACTGGTTAGTATCAATGTGCTACTAGGTATGACAAGTTAAAGAGGTTCCCCAAAAGCTTCCTACAAATAACCTCCCAACTCATCCTAAGCAAAAAATAACCAAACATTTTGAATTCCATCACTGTCTTAATTCCAATGCACAGTCAAGCATTTTCTAAACCTTTGGTGTGACATGGAATGTATGTGCGAACATTAAATACACCTTTCCTACTGATAAACCATGTTAGAAAGAAACAACTTTTAATGCGATAATACCCATATTGAAGAATTTAGAGTGTACAAAATAATGTTTTAAAATGTATGAAATTGCAACAAAGTTTGGTGGAAACAAACAAATGGAGGGAGATGAAAGATTAATGCGAATATACATGAAATGTCTCAAAAAATGAAAGTCATGGAGAATTTTCCTAGACCACAAAATTGTCTCTGACCTAGGATCACTCCCACGCCTCAAAATTTAGGTAAACTAGTTTTACACAAATTGTCACAATTAAGCATTCAAGGTGAGTTGGCTGCACCTTTCATCTATACCTCATCACATGTTACTTTATATGCTAGTAACAAAGAAATTCAGTATACAATACCAATCACAAGCATAGTTAATCTCAACGCATGTATCCTTCACTTATAGGAGATGGTGTAGCTTAGACACATGTGCTTATTTGTCTTCATCATGAGGGGTCCATTAGAGTAATTACATCAACCCTTCAATCTCTTTACACACAACATAATTATAGTCTATACTTAGCCATAAAAGCATTGCCAAGCTCCCCATCATTTCACATTATTTGCACAAAGTTTTTGTGTGCTCTCGTCGAACTGCTGCTACAAATTTTAAAACTCGATTTGACGATTTATACATGTTGGACAGGTTACATGTTTATTCAGATGAAAACAGGTTCAATACAAGTTTTCGGCAAGGTTGACATGGTACTTCACAAAGTTGATGAAATACTTAGTAGAATTGTAGTGGTTCTTGACCTATCACTAAATATGACCCATTTTCTCACTAATGGCACTATCATATTTTGCACTCATAATTCACTTTTCGCGAAATATATTCTGTACATTTTTTTTCTTCTAATTATGACATTATTACATATATGTTATATCATGCATTTTTGATCTATGACTTCCACATTATTCCATGCCCAACGAAAAACAAAAAATATATTATTATATCATGTTTACCATGATCATTTCCACATATAATCAAAGTTTGGCCTTGACTTTATCTTTTACAAATGGATTAGTCTACTTCATGTTAGGAAGTTTGGTCTTGAATTTATCTTTTACAAATGGATTAGTCTACTTCATGTTACAAAGCCATTATGTGATGTTTCTTACCACTATATTCCAAGCACGTTTATGTAAGCCATATTTCATATCCTTATTAGTCCCTACCTTCAGGCAACAATGACTATTGTAATCGGTTCTAGTCTTTGTATTAATTTTACACACAATTCGATACATTTATTTCCTATATAACCTAAAGTTTAAGTTTTATATTCTATCTAACACTTTTCTTCAGCCTATCAAATAGGTACCAAACAAATTTTTAACGAATCATAAATTTTGAGGTCTTATTTGGCCTCTTTTCAAGACAATGGGAAACTAAACTTAGGAAATGAAGCCTATATATATCACATATTGCGACCAGATGGATTAATGCTGGCTTCAACTTAAGCATTAATCTTGAACATTAAATGTTACATCGTTCTTGAATATATATAACTTTCATCATTCAAGGTGGCAATTGTTCCGGAGGTTTCTGCATGCCATTTTGTTTCCCTTTGATACTCTTGCTACCACGAGCCCATCCCTTCCACGACCCCATCCCTGCCTATGCTATAGATGTCATGCACTTCTTGATGATACGATATCGAGACTCAGTTTGAGCTCAAGAGCCATACCCTCCAGTTGCAGATCCACTTGTATCCCTTCCTATTTTGGCTTTCCTTCGCCTCGTTTCGGATTCATTATCTCCAGAATCAGATCCTCTTTTAGAAGATACAGATCCTGATGATACTACACGCAAACACCAAACACCATTCTGTGCACATAAATTTCAAAGTTCTTATTTGCATAGTGAGTATAAATAGTTTCGTTTCTTTTTCATGTTTCCAAGATTTAGATGATGAGAATTTAAATTGATTTTATTTAAATTCATGTTTTGACTTATTTTATCGAATTGTGTGTAAAATAAAAACACACCAGACACCATTTCGTGCATATAAGATTTAAAAGTTCTTATTTCCACCATAAATATATTCATTTTTTTTTTTTCAAACTAATCTACTTTCTGTGCATACAAATTTCAACTTCTTATTTGCATAATAAATATAGGTAGTTTGCAATAGTTTATTCCCATGCTCTAAAATGTTAGATGATATACCTTCCTTTGCTTCTCTTTCCTTTT
Source organism: Picea sitchensis (assembly GCA_010110895.2). Taxonomy (NCBI): domain Eukaryota; kingdom Viridiplantae; phylum Streptophyta; class Pinopsida; order Pinales; family Pinaceae; genus Picea; species Picea sitchensis. The sequence goes on along the minus strand of SNQJ01S0116599.1, from coordinate 31,416 downwards.
TAAGCTGGTGGTCCCTAGATCAAACCTTCACATGTGTATTGATCACATTCCATCCCACCTTGGCTGTCTTCTTGAATGCTACCCTTACTCCTGAGACTTTTAGGCAGAGACCCTTTGTTGAATGTGTGCATCACTATACATACCTTGTAAATTTTAACAAAATTTGCTCAATCTTCACGATATTTTGAAATTCATCCAAATGTTTTTATCAAAATCATCCTCAAACCTCAAATTTTAAAAGAAATTCATACAAATATTTCATCAAAATCATCCTCAAACCTCAACGAAGTCTTTTAAACGAGAATAAAATCACAGACCAGTTCGAATTTAACAAAATACGACCATTCCTTAGTCAAAAATTTCACCGAAACCGTAACTAAGATTTAATTCGAAATGAAAATGAAGATAAAGGATGCAATTGTTGTGGGAAAATTCATGAAAAACGTCCAACTTACCTCCAAAATTAACGCACACGCAAAGATATGAGAGCATTCCCGGCTTCCCCCTTTTCAACAAATTGCAACAACCATTACAACAGTGACTTTACTTGGGTTACTTTAACAATGATTTGGTTAGTCTTTTTCTACTGGACACATTTGGCGTCAAAATCTGCGTGTCAACAAAATTGTTAATTTGTTGGGTTTAGCGTGGGGCATTGAGTTCTCGATCTTGGAACTTTTGCGTGAAGAATCGATTTTGGTGAACCTCAAATTTGTTGTCCGCGTCTTTAAAATTCGCTTAATCCTCACAATAATTTCTCGTTGAAAAGAAATTCATACAAATATTTCATCAAAATTATTCTCAAACCTCAACGAAGTCTTTTAAACGAGAATAAAATCACAGACCAGTTCAAATTTAACAAAATATGGCCATTCCTTAGTCAAAATTTTCACCGAAACCGCAACTAAGATTTAATTCGAAACGAAAATGAAGAGAAGGGATGCAACTGTTTTGGGAAAATTCATGAAAAACGTCCAACTTACCTCCAAAATTAACGCATACACAAAGATATGAGAGCATTCCCGACTTCCCCGTTTTCAACAAATTGCAACAACCATTACTACAGTGAATTTACTTGGGTTACTTTAACAATGATTTGGTTAGTCTTTTTTCTACTTGACACTGTCATCAAAATCTGAGTGTCCTTTTCAGAATCTGTTAGTCTTTTTCTACTTGATTTGGATTCAAGATTTTGTGCTAGAACGTTTGGCAGTTATCTCATCAACCAAGCAATTGAAGAAAGAATCGAGTATTGCCTGAAATATCGTAATCTTTTTACTTGAGTTTTTACTCATATCTTGTGTATAAAACGATTAGAGTATTACCTTACATATTGTAAGCTTCTACTTCTGCTTGTCCTTGTAGTTCATGTCTTTTTATATTGCAATATGTATTTCATTGTAAGTTGGGTTTTTTTGTTAGATTAATAATGAAGAAAAATGCAAAAACATAATGGAAATAACTGAAACAATCAAGAAACCATGATAAACAGAGATAAATAAATATTGGTAGAAAATGCATACTCTATATTCATCAATGAACGAGCAATTAATAATGTACATAGACGTACATATATAATACAAATATACCATAACTGTACCATAACT
>SNQJ01S0116599.1:0-22744 GCA_010110895.2 Picea sitchensis | reverse complement strand
ATCTGGCCAATGTGTTTTCACAGGGAGTAGAGATGTCAGGCTCCAATACAATTGGAATTAATATATTCATCTTGCAAAGTGAAAGGAACGAAGCAAAGCTGAATTTTAATAGTGTTCTCAAGACAACTTTCTGCAAAGTGGAAAGAACAAAGCAAAGCTGAGTTTTAATTGTGTTCTCAATACAACTGTTTACAAAGTGAAAGGAACGAAGCAAATATGAGTTTTAATGGTATTCTAAGACAATTGTCTTGTATGTTATTGCAAATCTAAGTTTTAATGGTGTTCTCAAGACAATTGTCTTGTGTGTTATTGTTTAGTTCAATATGTTATTGTTTAGTTCAATATCTGAATTAGTATTTCTTTATATTTTTTTTGAGATTGGTTATTCTATGTATAAGTGCAAATAACATCTATTTTAATAGTTAGAAAGAATTATGGTCCAAGTTCTCTCACGGATGGATAACATAAAAAAAAATCTAAAAAAAATGTATGGATTACATAAAATTATAAAGATCAAACTTTTGGTTGTGGAATTATTTCCTTTTGTTTTTCTATTTTTTTTTTAATCTCATACAATATTAAAAAAAACAGAAAAATATCGAACCAATCAGACAATTGTTAATAAATTTTATTTCTTTAAATTGGTTTAACATATATATAATTTTTTTTTTTTTTTAATTTAGTTCCCATAGTTCTTTTTGTTTCTTTAATTATAATATATATTTTTTAATCTCATACAATATTAAAAACACAAAAATATCAAATTAATTATTAATAAATTTCATTTCTTTGAATTAGTTTTAACATATATAATCTTTTCATTTTTTAATTTAGTTTATTAGTTAACTTTTTGTTTCTTTAATTATAATATTTAAAAGAAAAAAAAAGGTCCATTTAGTTACATTTATTGGCATTTCTCTAAAGCACTAACTAAAAAAACATGTGATTCTTCATTTCTTTTATAAATTAATTTTTTAAATCATTTCTTTCATAGTTTAATTTTTGTTTTATTAATTACAATGGTTAAAAGAAAATAAAGATTTCAATTCATTATACTTTAGGATATTTTCTTATGATAACAAACTAAAATTAATTTAATTTGTTTTATTTTTTACATTTATTATTATTAATCTTACCAATAATTTTTTTTTTTTCTTAATTTACATTTTCACTGCAAAAGCAAAATGCAAGATGTATTATATAAGTTTAAAGCAGCACAAAAATAAATATGTAAACTATAATCCAAAGATTCATACTTAGATTCTTGGTAGTTGTAGGGTATGTGTTTTCCTTTCAAGGCTTTAAACCAACGATACTATTTCACGCCTCTTCCCCCCTAGCCTCATGGGAGGTTGAGATGTTAGTGTGAGAGCCTTATAGTTTTGACATCAACAAACCATATCCATAAAGAAAGGCTAAATTTCTAGAGATGTAATCCTCCTACTAGGTGATCCATCTAGATTCCCTGTGTGGTTGGGGGATAAGGTTCCACACTATATGAATGCATGACAAACACTTAAATTTCTTGAGGTGGAACATTGAGGAAAAAATGGGTTTGAACCATATGCATCCTCTTCTATCCTTGGGGGATAGACAACTAGATAGGTTTTTTATTTTTACACTTGTATTATTAATCTTACAATAATTTTTTTTTTTTCTTAATTTACATTTCATGCAAAAGCAAAATACAAGATATTATAAGTTGCAAAACGCACAAAAAATAAATATATGTAAAACTATAATCCAAAGATTCATGCTTAGATTCTTAGGTTGTAGGGTATAATGTGTTTTCCTTTCAAGGCTTTAAACCAACGATACTATTTCTGCCTCTTCCCACCTAGCCTCATGGGAGGTTGAGATGTTGGTATTGAAACCTTATAGTTTTGACATCAACAAACCATATCCATAAAGAAAGGCTAAATTTCTAGAGATGTAATCCTCCTACTAGGTGATCCATCTAGATTCCCTGTGTGGTTGGGGGATAAGGTTCCACACTATATGAATGCATGACAAACACTTAAATTTCTTGAGGTGGAACATTGAGGAAAAAATGGGTTTGAACCATATGCATCCTCTTCTATCCTTGGGGGATAGACAACTAGATAGGATGATAAAGAGACAAAGTAGTTGTGTCCTCCACATGGACTGTGCAACCCATAGTTGAGTCAAAGAAGGAGGGTTTCTATTCATAAATAAAAACCCTAACTATGAATTGGTAATTTTTCCTAGTGCCTTTTTGGTAGCTGGTATAAGTGAACCAAATCTCAAACAAGTCTTTTCACCACTTACAGTTCAGGTTATCCAGCATATGGTGTGCCTTTAAGACTAGCCACATGTCTTTCTCTCTAGTTAGGAGGCACATAGGGAGTAGTCCCTCCTCGTATTATTGAAATTACTACATACTAAAGTTCTAATAGATGAGCTAGGAGGCATGAGGAGGTCATCTATTATAACAGGTACAATGTAGAAGTACAACTCCCAATAACACAATGAAACATGGTTCGGTCGATCTCAACAAATCCAAGCACATTAGTTGGGTTTACAAATCAACAACTTCAACAACAAATTTAATTCCTCCCCCCCTTAAACACAACTAAGGGATCGACGCATCATCAACAAATCTTCGTTGAAACACTCTAGTCGAAGGATAATAGCAAGTCAAAACTCAGTCGACAAATACACAGTCAAAACACCTATCCCAATCGACCAATATCCTAGTCAAACTCCAATCGTCTGTCAAGTCGGGTTGAACCTATGGTCGACCACTGTAAAACATTAGCAATGAAGAGGAGCGATGTACATCCGTACAATCGATGATACACAATAGTAGGAACTCTTCAAACATTAGCTCAAATGTGTCCATGACCACTCATCAATCCAACCACAGTCAATCCTGGTATGAAAGCATGGTTGTCATGTATCTTCATGTCATGAAAGCATGACCACTCTTCACGTTTCTTCTGCAAAGATATGAAAGCATGGTTGTCATGTTTGCGATGGAGAGGATGACGATAAGGCACATAGGTCTGCATTGGCTTATTAAGAGATACATGCTCAAGGTTTAATGTACTCTTAGGAGTAGAAAAACCTGGTATATCAACAACAATGTCATCAACAACAATATTCATAGAATCTGGCATGTCAGGAACAACCACTTCATCAATTGGTTCAAGAGATTTCTCATCAGTCCGAATTTCACCTGCAACGAACAAAACTTCTCTGTTTGCAACAAGGACAGGTGTAGTCAAGGAGGAAACAACAATATCATATCCAAGACATGTTCTTGGTGGCAACATCTCAGGCATAGTAGGAGCAACGATACCCTGTCCATTTTGTTAGCACTGGAAGTTACACTTTGACTGCTAAAGTGCAAGCTCAGTACCAATCAATAGGTTTATGAGATAAGTCTTAAAATGTGGTGTCAAATGGATAAAAACCAGTTCAACAATGTCAAAACACAAGAAATTCTAGATGAAATGCATCAACAAAAGAGGTATTGTTTAACTTAGATCAGGGTTTTGAGGATTAGTGTGAATAGAAGGAAGACTTAGTAAGAAAACGAAGTGAGTCTACCACTAGCATCATAATTTTCTAGTAGACCAAGGAGAGAAAATATTTAGATATAAGAACTTCTTAAATCCAAACAAAAAAATCTGATAAAGCTATAACAGTATCACAATCAAACATTTATTGTAATACAACTACAAAATATCATTTGAATCCTTCAATGATAGTAAAATTTCAGAGTGAGAGAGATAGGATGGAAAAAAGAAAACTAACTTCCATTAAACAAGATTTCATCAAGTCCGATACATCAAAACCAAAGTTGGCTCTGTTTCATTAAAATCACTAACAAGGTCTTTTACATCAACCATTCGAACCTAGAAAATGTCTTCTAATGCTGCTTTAATAGCCTAGACAGGGAATGATAACATACAATGTGAGTTCATCCTCTAACATAGGATTCTTTCATCTTAAACTAAGGTAATAACACTTGTACAAACTGAAAAAAACAAACTGCTATAAAAAAGGCCAATGTTGGCAACTATCCTAACACCTTAACTTGCATAATGAGGTTTCCTTTGAGCACATTCCCTTTGTTTCCAGGTATCCTCTAGCTTTAAACTGACCTCCAAACAGTTGTACCATGCTCCCCTAGCCATCTGGTGACTGTTGATCCTCTTGAACCCATCAAAATAGGAGTTTGCAACGAATCCTATAGCACTTACTGTATCATCCAGTTCGCAACGAAGTTTGCAGTGTTTGACCGTGTAGACCAGTTCGCAGCGCTAGGCGCTGCGAAATGCCTTGTAGCTACCCAATTTGTCCAGTTTGAGCCCAAAAAACCCAAAAACTTTTCCCAGAGTTAGGTAAGCCTGTAGAAGCCTCATAATATGGTTTATGAATGAAAACTCAGTTATATACATTATACTTCCCCAAAATATTAAAAAATGCAAGCATAAGCACTTCTAAAACTGTGATTCTTTAAGACATTTCACTTCACTTCCTGGGCCTGGTACTCCTTCTGGTGGAAACTTGGGCCAACATATTCAAATTTCTTTGGGCTAACTCTTCCCTGAAAGGATGCAACTCCAGTTTAAGTCTTCTGATATGAGCTTGTAAATCCCTATCTTGTTTGTATAAATTCTTAAGCTGCCTATGGAGGGGCATAAATCTCTTTGCTGTAAACCTGGCTTTATCAATAGTGTCCAGATACATATCCATAAGATCCTTCGACTTTTTTCTCTCATCCAACCCTTCTCCCTTCAATTCAACAATCTCCTTTCTGGCTTCTCTAATCTGTCTAATCAGCCTTTTAAAAGTAGGGGTTTCAGGGGGAGTGGTTATGTCTATGACTTCAATATGTTTTTCAACAATTTCAAATTTATCTTTACCCTTTCTCTTGATGGGAGCTTCTGTTATGTATTCTTTTTCAACACCTTCTTTCTTGGCTGATGACCTGGTGAAGGGCCTCCTAGCTTTAACTTCAACTGTAGTAGCTAGTGAGGGGAAGCGTAACCTCCTTCCTTTTGTGCCTGTGGCTCTATTTGATGGAGTTTCTGCTAATTCTGGAGCTGGTTGGGGTGAAACTTCCCTTTGTGGAGAGTAATGAGATCCCCCTTCTTCTTCTTGTTCCTTAGGAGCCTCATCATTTTTAGCAATGTCTTTTCTCTTCCTCTTTCTACTTGTCTCTGTGTGAACAATGTTATCAACTTGAAGAGGACTCTGCACTTTAGATTGTGGAGTAGGAGCAACATTTAATTGCAAATGTGCAGAGGCAATGAATTGATACCAATCAATGTTTTTCTTCTTCAACTCCTCCATCACAAGCATTTTAATCAAACCCGAGTGAAAAACACTCGTGTCCATAGCTTTGGACTTGGCTTGGACCCTGTCAACCATTTTCCCAATGCTTCTAAACAAATATAAAGAAAGGTTCATGAGGTCTTTGCCTATGAAGTGCATCAAAAGTCTAATGTGGTACTGACAAATCATATTGAACTTTACCTCACAGGTGAAATGTCTCTAGATCACCCTTAACATCTTATCAAATCCTTCAACCATGTGGCTCATAGGCACTCCCTTTGATAGGTTATCTCCCTGACATTCTGGTTTAAGGAATTCTTTAGAGAAGGCTGCATTTAGATTCATGGACTTAAACCATATTTCACCAGTGTTTGGTATCTCGGTAGATACTGCTATGGTTGCTTCAGATACCTCAAGTTCAAGAGTCCCCACCTTTGTTTTGGTTCCATCAAAATTCAAGGCAAACTCTCTAGCTACCTCAGGGTGCCCCCTCTACATGTTCTAACAGAAATTGAAACATCCGACTCTTTGGAAGACCTCTCTGATTAGAGGTTCAACAAAAAACAACTGCATGTCATAGGGTTATGTCCTCACTATGACCCCACCCTTGTGAGCCTTGTTATATTATGGAGTATCCATTGATGTTATAAGAAGAAAACTAAGACAACAATTTGAGTGATGCAAGAGGAAAAATATAAAGACATAGGTCTTAGGGTTTGGATGGATAATATTTTTCAAAGCTGGCTTCTGTCTAGGTTTTAATGTTCTTCATCCTATTTGACCTCTAGGATTATGAAACAGAAGATGATAGTTAGGGAATGGAAGAAGACCACACAGGAAAAATGGAGATGCAAGGAGAAAGCAACTGCAAAAGATGTAGTTTAACAATTCACCATCATTTTGCAAAATCATTATAACTTTATCAACAAAGTTCTTTTTCAATTTCCAAAATAGATAAAATTTAGACTTGAAATTAGAATGGAAATATTAATGGTAACCAATTGGTATAGGTTGTAAGGTAAGTGAATAACAATGTTGAGTTGTTTCACAAGGTTTGTAGCGCCAAAACAGGGGATTCACAACAGAGTTCGCAGCATAGGCAACAAAAGGCAAGTAAGGGATAAGTAAAGTGGCATGACAACAAGGCTAGTTTAATATTCGGTAAACGAGGCCGAGAGCTCTGCAATTGGATGAAAATTGAGATGACATAGGTAAGAGGGATGGTTGGTAGCATGGATCACCAATTCACAACACCTAGAAGAAGAAATTACAAGCACAACCTTTTACTGTTCTTCAACAGGGCTTAAAAATATCATGGAGTACCTGAAGGATGAGGCTTAAAATTTGATGGGCTTGAGCTTGGACGAATCCACCTACAACTGGTCTAACCGCAAACTCACTTTCGCCAGCCAGTTTGCAACATTTTCCATAGCGCTTGTATGAAAACACTCTTTTTTGCAGCGCCGAGCTAGGAACAATTTGAAATCTTGGGAAAACAATTAGAAGAGATTTAAATGATGAAATCCCAAATTATTTCCTTAAAAACATGAGTGCTGAAAACAAGGAGATCAAATGACAAAGCATCATAAGTGAAATTATGGTGATGAGAGCAAAGTGTACTTGAGATGCGCTGCGAAATGTCTGATGAGATGGCAACGTACAAAAAGAACTTGATTTGACCTTCTAATGGGTAGAGGGACAAAGTGGAGGGGTTTTAGTACATCGTGGAAGTGGTGACATGTCAGGGTACTGGTGGAGGCATAAGGACGATGGCTTGTCTAACCATGTCATAAAGATGAAGATATAAACCAAGGGTTTGGGCCAACATCAACCTTAACTTTATTTGTGCTAAGACCTAAGAAGACTATAAGGAAGAGGACAAAAGTAAAAATTAAACAACACTAAGGATAAAAGTAAAAAACCTGATGCCGAATTGACCCAAACAATTCCATGTGGTAACAAATTCTTCCCAAGTCCTCCTCCAGTATATTCCATCTTGTTGAGCAGTTGGGATCATATACCTATAGTGCATTTTTCAAAGCTCTAGGTGAAACAACACAATTATCAATTTCAAAGCATAAATTGAAAACATCTTTTTAGCAAAAAGAGGCAGGGGGTGGAGAAGAAATGGGTGAGATTGGAAGCTCAACAAATTCAACATGCTTCTCACAAATAGTTGGACACACAACAATGGTGGAAGAAGAAACAAAACTAATCTTCTTCTCAACAGTTGTCTCAACATTCTATTTAGCAGTTTGCAAGATCTGGAGAGTCTCATCCTTCTCAGTTAGTTGCAACAATATGACATCATAATCTTCCTTCAATGCCTGATACTCGTCAAACAATCAATTATTATCTTCTTAGAGCGGAGAAACTTCTTCACGAAGATCATCAACGAACGCCTACAAGTGGGAAACCTCACAAGTCAACTAGGTATTTTCTTCCATTAGTTGGATGACATTTGTGCTCATTGTTGTATGAGGAAGGGCTTTCAATTCTTCCTCCAAATATTCAAGAGGGTCATACTTTTACTCAAATCCGTCTGCAAGAGTCTGAAAAAAGTCAGCAACAATTTTCCCCATGGAAACAACTCTTATGGAGTGCTCAATCACGACAGTCTGGAACACGTCTTCTGCATATTTTAACTGATTTTTCAATCAAACATTTTATGTCTTCAAGGTATCATTTTCACGAGAGAGGAATTTAACCTATTTCACGATATCATCGACAATATCCTTTTTATTACTAAAATCATCCACCAGATCTTGAAATATGGTTTCCATGGTCTGCTCCAGGTCAAAAATTTTGCGAGACTTTTCATCAAACCACCGAAAAAGGCTAGTTTGAAAGAGGGCAACCTCATCTTCTAGCTGGGTATGTGCTATCCTTAGTTCACTTTTCAATCATTAGTTCTCAGTCTGCAAATGTGCAACGACATTTTGCAAGGCGGTGACTTCTCCACAAAGTCGGCTATGAGATTCTTCCAAGGCAAGAGCCTATTGAAATACACACTAACACTGAGAGGGGGGGTGAATCAGTGTCTGGAACTTTTGACTACTTTTCACACTTTCATAGATTAACCAAATTAGCTGCATAAGATATATGAAGTTCAATTAATTATTCATAAACATATAAAACACAAACCGTATGAAGTAGATAAAATAACATTCTTTTATTTATTTAACTTTTATGAATACATATAAAATCAATCATTTAATATTTTCAACTTCAACTAAATATGAGAGATCCAACTCTCTGATACAAGAGCCAGCTTGTAGTTCTCATATCCAAATGAGAAATGAAGAATCCAACTCTCATAACAAGACCCAACCTTTTGATCTCAGATCCAACTGAGATGTGAAGATTCCAATCCCCATGACAAGACTCAACTTGTAAATACGCAACAACCTGATAGAAAGAACTTTCTTTCAATCCATTATATATATATATCCACCAATACAACTTCTTCCCTTCATATTCCTTTACTTATATAGTCTTCCCAAGAGTTCCACTTTGAAACAATGTGTCCTTTTGGAATGAAACATTTCACCCCTTCATTTAATTAACACAAATGACAACTTTTATTAATTGATTTTTGTACACCAATTTAGACAGTTATTTTTGTATGAAGATTATGGAGTGATGGAAATGAATTTTAAAATTCTACGACACGGGTTTTTTGCATAACATGTCCAATTAGTAAACAAGTGAGAAATTTCCCCAAAAAGTGTGTGAGGTGGGCGGTACAAGCGGTTCTTTGAAGGAGACTTGCCTAGATTTTCCTTTCGTCGTCGGATGCCAGATAGACTTTAGTACATATTACCTTTTCATGAATGTCTAAATTGACCTCCACATATCTCCTTTGTTGGTGATTATTTAAACTCAACTTGTAAACATTTTTCTTGATGGTTATATTAAAATCGGTTCCCTCTCAGTTGCTAGACACTAAAGATTTGACTTGGTCTCACCCTTTTTCATATTTGCTTCCTCATTCGACCGACAAACATCTTTTTGGTCGACTCAAATAGGAGAAATTTTGACTTGAGTATTTCAATTCTAGTCGACCCATCTTACTTCAGCCTTGACCCAACTTGTATTTAAGTTTTCTTTGACTTCGACCTTTAGGTCACTTCTTTCTTGGACCGACTCGATTTGGAAGAAAACTGACTTGAGAAATTCGGCTTTGGTCGTCTTGACTTTCTTTGTTTGACTTGTATTTCCCGACTCAATTTTCCTTCGACTTTGACCTTTAGTTGGTCGAATCGTCTTGAAATTGATCGACTTGTCTTCTCCAAATTCTGTCAATCTGCAGACTTGCAGTTGGTCGACTTGTCTTCTACTCGTCTTGTAGTCGATCAACTTCCAGATAATTTACCTTATTGTTCTTTGAATCGACTCGACTTGTGACTCGATTGTGTCAATGATTCCTCACCATACATCCATCATTGACATTCTATCTCATCTCTAGACTCTTCTTCAATTGATATTTTCTAAATCACTTTTAATGAACCATGTCTTATTAACTTCTTTATTTGTGATTTGTATGGATCCATATTGGATTATCCATTTACCCTTTTTATCTAGATAGTTTCTTATTTTGTGCATGGATGTTAATGACACAATTTCAACCTTATACAATATAGGATGAGTGTATCAATATCATACAATATATTAGTCAATATTATCTTTCTACTGATATTCAAGTCACCTTCATAACATTATGTCCAATATTCGCAATGCTTGACATTCAAGTCACCTTCATAACATTATGTCCAATATTGACAATGTTTGAAATTCAATTCACCTTCATAAGATTATGTCCAACCTTCATAACATTATGTCCAATATTGACAATTCTTGACATTGAAGTCACCTTCATAACAATATGTCCAATATTGGCAATTCTTCTCAAACCGATCAATCAATGATACTTCACCTATTTATCAAGGTTGACATTAATGACAACCAAATTGCCAACAAAGCCTTCTTCTCACAAATTTCTTGTAATTTCTGAAGCATGAGATCTTCCTCTTCATCCAACATGCCCATACCCATCATTGATGAAAGACAATATTCAAGACACAAAATATTGAAAGAGACAGTGGTTAACAAGAAATTTGTCTTACCATGCATTGATGTATCTCCAATGGGAAATAAACTTTTTATTCAACAAATAATGCACGTCATGTTTCCTTCACTTCTTCTTGGAAGGCGATGCAATGCAAGTGTAAGTCAAATGATTTCAAGAATCCATCAAATGATAGGTGAGAACAACTCGTAATGAGTTTTTATGGTGGAATATTTTTTAAAGGGAAAAATATCAATCAAGTAAGAGAGCACATCCATGATTTGATCGAGCAAGTTTCCAAACATATATCCAAGGTCGAGCCAGAGTCAAGTATCCACGTGCGAGTTACTCCTTCCTGTCATGAAGAGAATCCCTTCGTTTTTCTATATTCTTTACCAATTGAACTCGTGAGAAATGAGATCACAAGAAAAGGAGTCGAGGGTGGACATGTGCACCAGGTCGAACCTTCCAATGGATTCTTCTCCATACATACATGTTGGTTAGAATGGTAGTCGATGTCAAATCCGTGTTGACCCTATGCATTGAGTCAACCATCTGTCGAGGGTTTAAAGCAAGCTAATAATCAAGTAATGTCAGACTCCTGTGCATCGATAGTCGACTCCAGGTCGAAGGGTTTGATCGACTTTCCCTTCAGTCAAGTCCAGATCTTTGAAGTGAAATTTGAGTGCCAATTTTGAGTCGATTTGATCAATGAGCCACGTGATAGGAGTTGGTCAAGTCAACCATGGCTACAAGTCGAGTGTCTTTATGGCCATAAAACCTTCCTCCATTCATCCAATCATAAAACATTACAACTTTCCATTAGCAATTGTGTTGAGTAGCGTCCAAGAGAGAGGGTAAGCATATCATGAGCTATGGAATCCATGCATAAGTCCAGTTGATGGAATCGACGATAATCAAGAAATTTTGACTAGGCACTAGTACATATTGTAAAAATTCCGACGTTCTATTTGCGGCGTTATGGACAAAATTGTCCATATTGTCGCAAAATAGAGGAAATTAAAAAAAAATAATTCATATTGCCCGATAACGTCGGTATTGCCACGTTGACGTCTCTCTTGCCACGTTAACGTCTCTCTTGCCACGTTTGTGAGTTAAACGTCTCTCTTGCCACGTTTGTGAAGATTGTTGTCACAATTGCGACATTTTGGAAACTAGGTTTTCCCCCTCCAACTGTCACCTTAGTATGTTGACCAAGTCAAAATACTAACGATCACTTAGGTTTTTAACGTCGGAATTGCAACGTTATAAAATCTATAAATATGTTTCATTTGACGGATGTTGCAACAAATTTTCTATAATAACGACGCTTCAAAAATGGTTTGCGGGTCTTTTCGGCGAACAAAAACCAGGTATTTGTTTCAGTATAAGTCTATGGGGAAGAATGTCAGAAAAAATTAGAGCTGGGAAAAGAATTAAAGAGGGTGAAAAGGGTGACGGTAAATGTTATTGCCCTTGCAAAAATTGTTGTACTAGACATCCCGAAAGAGTTTTAATAGCAACAACTACAAAACATTGTAGAAAATATGGGCACATGGATGGGGGATCAACTGAATATCGTCCGATGGTATATACATTCATTATCTATTTTAATATTTATTGTATTCTCAAATTTTTGTAATGTTTTATACATGCACTAATTTTTCATGATTGTTTGTAATTATAAAGTTAGATTTCCCCCCTAACTTTATGAAAAAAGCACCAAGTAGTAGCAGAAATGATGTTGTAGTACAAGATGAAGAACTTGAAGTAGATAATGAAGATCAAGTTAATGATCCCATGGAAGTAGATGACAATAATAACATAGTTCAAGATGATGAGACAAAACAAATGATTCAAGACTTATTTGGTCATCCATATGAGGATCATGGGGATAGTAGTGATGATATTTATGATGAACCTCTGATTGAAAAGACAAATAAACGACTTTATAAAGGGTCAAGAGCAAATCCTCTCTCCACTACATTGCTGATGGTGAATTTGAAAGTTACGAATCATTTGTCTAACACTTGTATGACATAGATCCTAAGGTATGTAATATGTTACTTCACATCTACATAAAGGTTGACTATTCCCCATTTTTTTTAGTGTTAATTAATGTGTAAAATAAAAATGCAATATTTGCAATCCCTATTCTTTACATTATTTATTTTTATGTTTTAGATTGTTAGGTGAATTTTTGTTACCCTCGTCAAATGTTTTACCTCGCACATATCGAGATTTACATGCCATTATGAAAGACATTGGAATGGAGTAACAAAGTATAGATGCATGTCCTGATGATAATATTATATATTATGGAAAACATGCGTAGAAAATAGAATGTCCGGTATGTGGTATCAATAGATATCGAACCGATCAAGTAACAAAAATGGTCCCTCGAAAGGTTCTCTGACATATTCCCATAATTTCACGTTTGTAGCGACTATTCATGTGCCAAACCATAACATAGTTTATGGATTACCATGCACGAAACAAAATTGAAGATGGCGTTCTTCGAATGCCTGCAAATGGTTATGCATTTAAGGAAATTGCTACAAAATGGCCATAATTTATAGATGAACCTCGTAATGTTAGGCTTTCATTGGCAACTGATGGTGCTAATCCATTTGGAGAGATTCGGTCTGTTTACTCAGTGTGGCCTATTTTTGTTATCAACAATAACATTCCTCCTTGGATGTCAATAAAGAGGGAGCACATAATGTTGACAATGATTATTCTAGGTATTTGTTTACATTAATTTTTCAAATTTAAATTTTTCATTTTTCTCTTTTTTTGCATAACATCTTTTATTTATTTATTTACGTATATATACATACCATGGTAGTAATTTCATGTAATTTCAAACAATTAGGTAAGTACCAAGTTAAATATATGAATGTGTATATCGAGCCTCTTATCGACGAGCTACTAAAGTTATGGGAGGGCATCACTATGTATGACATTTGTAAACCAATTGGGCATAAGAGATTTCAATGTCGTGGAATACTTTTATGGAAAATTCATGATGCCCCAGGACTAACACATTTTTGTGGTATGTCACGTTCCATATTTCACGCTTGAATAGTATATAATTAATTGATTATATCATGCATGTTGTTTAAATAATCATTTCGTATATATATTAATAATTCACATTAATCCATCTGTTGCAAGTCTTCAAACAAAGGGTAAATTTGCATGTCCAGTTTGTGGTCCTAAGATGAAATATCGTCGGTCAAAATTTTTAGGAAAGGAGGTGTTTGATGAGTATAGAAACTTCCTTTCTAAGAACCATAAGTATCGTACTATTGAAAAAGATCTTTTCAATGGGAAACAAGAAACTGGACTAAAACCACAAAGAATGACACCTCGCCTATGGAAGTTGCTATTGAAAAAGATCTTTCAATGGGAAACAAGAAAACCTGGACTAAAACCACAAAGAATGACACTGCCTATGGAAGTTGGCTTTTCATGACATAATTAATCCTGAGGTAACGATTTTTTTATGTATCGTAAATGGAATCAGGTTTTGAAATTTTATTTTAATTATTCATTTTATTTTACCGATTTGATAAATAGCTTTCGCGTTTCCATCAATGTCGCCGTCAGGAAGGTAGTAATAATGGGCTTCCATGAGGAATGAAAATGTTATCCCACTCAATTCATGAGGTTGTTTTACTATAAGGACCTAAAAATAGTTCATTTATTTGATACAATGCATATCGGAAGAAGGTGATAGAAACATTATGGCAAATCATAGGTGGAAGGAGGGATAAAGAAAAAAAACTGTCAAAATTTGTAATGAGACATTTGGGAATCCAATCATGCAATGAAAAGTGTGATCCGATCAAATAACTAAGGAGACCAAAATAACCTTCCATGGTTATTAATGAAAGCAACAAAGCAATGGTGTGAAAGAGGCTTCATCTCAAAAAATTAAATTTCCCAATGGATTTTATTCAAACATAAATAATATCTTTACAAATCTAAGATAGGTGAATTTGGTGTGGTAAAAAACACATGATTGGTAATATCTTCATTAAGGTAATTAATCATTTTAGTATCCATATTTATATATTGGTCGTGGTACATTTTTGATATTTTATTTTTTTGTCTAGTTTTGAACAAGTAACGATTAATTTTTATTGTTACAATATGTTCTAATTCTATCTCCCAAACGACTTTGAAAAACAATGTCAAACAAGTTATATATGATCTTGGAAAATACATGAGGTAAGTATCGCAATATATATGCAAAAGAAAATATCGATTTTTTGTTAAAATTTGATGACATGTGTTTTACTTGTAATGTATTTATAGGTTTTGTTGAAACATGCTATTTCTTTTAAGGCCATGATCCGTAGATGGTTGTCATTGAAAGAAATCCATGAAGATGATAAAGCATTGGAAGAGAGAAATTCTTCAACTAATGTGTGAAATGCGTATATCTATGTCCATCATTTTTCAATGCACAAGAACACTACCTCATACCAAGTTGAGGAGATTGAAATGTGTGGACCTCAGACAAACAAGGTTAATGTGGATGGTGGAGAGGCACTTGAAAATCATTGAAGGCTTTGGTTAGACAAAGATAACATCCCTAGGGTTCTATGGTGGAGGGATATATGGTATATGAACTATTGGTGCATATTAGTCAAGCATCTTCCTAATTAGCAACTAAGCCATGCATGCAAAGGATTTCTATTTGGGATGTGAACTCCATCAAAAATTTGAAAGGGAACAAGCAGAAAGGAACAATGAAGAAAGTGAGAGGTAATTAAAATGTGGATATTTTAATAAATATAAATTTCTCGCTTTGTTGTGTATATGACTGCTACTTCCATTTAATATTTATTCTTCATCATTTATTATTAATATTTACCATATCATAACTAATATTTAATATTGGTGAATTGTGATTTTGTGGATCGGTCACTAAGCCTAAGATTGGGATCACCTACATTTATACATTGCAAATAAATTGATTGGATGAAGGTATGGATTGATAGATGCAAAGAACATCACGTTGGTGGGTTATCATGGAAAGAACTGTATGGATTGGTTAGAGAAGCTCACGAATGGAGATTTGATGTTACGTAGAGGGAAATAGATTTAGTATATTGTTTGAAAGATGAAAGGCAAGCAAATTCACCCATTTATTCAGCTATTTTATATTATATTAATGTGTCTGTAGGTGTTTTTTCATATTATATTTTCCAAATTATATAAATTTGTTTATTATTAATTGACAATGCATCTTTTACCCGTCTTGACATATTGTAGCTTGAAACACCACAAGGCTATGTGGTGCAATGGCTGAAAATTTCACATCAAACGCTTTGGATGAAACAAGGAAAACTTCAAATAGTGGGATAATCATTTATTCCAAGTCACTAATGTTTCCTCTATGAGTGACAGACATCCCTGAGAATCTAAAATAGATACTATGGGTTTTGAATGATATAATTGAGTGACTTTAATTCTTTCAAATTAGTTTTTTTCGATGTCAAATGGTATAGGTTGTGAATTCATGAACATGATGAGGAAGAACCATTATTCAACATGCCAACGGATTCCAATGATTAAAACAACGGCATTTGAAAAAGCAAATCATCACTATGTTTTTCCAAGTCAATGTGAACAAGTCTTTACTCAAAGGTTCCGTGTAAGAGGGATTGGTCATTTGTTGTTATATGATCCAAGAGGAAGGCCAAAGAAAGTATAATCAGGATGAGGAAGTGATGATATTGAAGAAGAAGATGATGTGGTGGAGCTAGAGCAGGAAGAATTTGGGTTGACAGATGAAGAAGAAGACAAAGAAGATGGAACCATGTGTAGGAGACAACAGGCAGCTCTCCAGGTAACAACGTCGGAACCGGTGGACCCAACCAATTATGGCCGAGCACATCAAAAAGGGATCTGAAGGGTAGGTATCAACCGAAAGTAGGCAGACCGAATTCCTTTACTAATTCAAGATAGAACTACAATATTTTAAACTACAACAACTTAAATATACACTATTGGAGCTAGAATTACCGCAAATCACGCCGGCACCAAATCCTGTTCCAATGGATCCTCGTTAAGGGGATTTAGATTGTACTCATTACTACCGCATTATCCTAGGGTACCATCAAAGAAACTATAATTGATTTAATGATCCATCCACATTTTCACATTCTAAATTAGTTCATACTTAGACATGCAACAACCCTTAATGCATAGACAATGCATGGCCCAAAACAAGGCGGAAACATCCCCAAAACTTCCATCCTCTTTTTTTCCATAATGATATGCAAGGGAAAACCAATGACTACGCACAAAAGCAAGCCACATTAATATTTCAAGATCATTCACCTTCTTTCATGGAATTCCCTATAAGTATTTTGTCTAAGCCATCATATAGGCTTAATATTTCCACATATTCATATATTTAAACATTTTTCCAATTCAATCACCTTAGGGTCCACCTTGGTTGGACATTGGTACTTTGACACCTATTTTAACACTTGTCCAACGTTAGAGCCTCCCTATGATGGGTAACCCCAACTTAGCACCCTTTGTAGTTTGACATCCATCATGAGTGTTCCCCATATAAATGAGATCCCTTATAGCCTTAGATGGCACTTGAACCTCATTCTCTTCTCTCTCAATTCCTATCCACTCCCTTATGTGCTCCCACCTATTTTTTGTAATTTGTTGATACACTTCACATTTTGTTTCTCACCTATTTCTTATTGCTTATACAAGACTCCAAAGTCTAAATGAATACAAAACATTGTCATTTGAGAGGGGGGATTGCATTAAGGTGTCCATAATTTCATGCACACTTATTTCTCTACTTGCTTTTCACCCTTATGTTCCCTTGCACACTTGAGAATGGATTTTATTACACATTGATACTTGTCCTCTCTCATTAACATAACATATTCTTTTATTTTTTCCACTAAAGATAAAAGAAGAAGACAAATTAAATAAAAAAATTATTCATATTCCATGAATTTCTCCCCATGATTCCATGGAGGTGTCAATGTTTTGTTGATTGAAGCATGAATATTGGTTAATCTAGTTGTGTCATTCCACCTTGTCATTATAATTGTTAAATTTTTCTTACTCCACCTAAATATACAAACATATTCATTCTATTTTCCTCATTCCAACATCAATTTAGTCATCCCCCATGGATTTTAATTCATGATTTCTTACCTATGTCCCCCTCATATTTTATCTATGTCGATGAAAGTCTTGTGTCACCCCCATTTTCACTTCTCCTATGACAAGGCCAAGTGTTGGTTCTTCATTATTACTCTCATTCATCTTATGTTTTTTTAAGGGAATCCATCATCACCCTCCACATATAAAAAAGGCCTCCTATACATTAATTTGAGGATATTTGTATTGAATTATAAGGTTATGTCATTAAAATTATCTTGGGTTCCCCATATTGGAACCATTCTTGTACATTTTCTACTTGCTTGTTTGGAGTTTGGGAAGAGAGATGGAGATGATTTTGGACTCATGATCCCTTTTGAGGAAAGAACCTTGAGGAGAGAAGGTTTAGATCTACCCATCTCATGCAAGGTAACAATGCACTATTTTCTTGTTGATTGCATAATAATTTCATTTCTTTTCCCCATTTCACATTGTTGTTTCATGTCAATTATATGCAATTTTATAGATGGGTATTAAGTAAATTATGGATTTTACCATTTTGAGCAAGTCAATGCTAGAGTTTACCATTATAGAAAACATTAAGATTTTATTCATCGTCTTATGTGTAGGTTTATTTCAAGACTACTTCCCTTCTCCTTCTCTTTCAACCTCAACCTAAAGCTTTGAATATCTTGAAGGAATGTCTCACATGTATAATATTTTCTCTTTCCTCTTAAACTTTAGTTTTCCATCATCTGCTTTGTTTGAGAGGGTAGGAATAGGTAATTCTTTTATTGTTGTTCCTTAGCATATCAATCCACTATCGTGGAATGGTTTCTACCCACTATGCTAAAATATTCCTAAATTTAAAAAAAAAATGGCGAGTCCAATGAAATATCTTTGAAATTCTTCCCTTTGATTGATTATTAGGATTTTTGGTTTTTAACGCTTGTGTGCTTGTCAACATTTCTTTTTTTTTTTTTCAAAATCCACACTAGTTCTATGCATGATTTCCTTCCCTTTTGTGTTTTTAAATTTTCTAATTTTTCTTTAGTTTCATGTATGTTTGGCCCTTTCCATGTAATTTCAAGGAGATTTTATAGGGAAGCACACACTGCTATTTTTTCCGACATGCATGTCCATTATTTATCCCCATTGATGCAATTTCATGTATGGAAACCATTTTTCTACACAATTTCATGATTGTAAAGCCTTTTCCCACATATTTTTGGTTTTTTGGGCTTACAAAATAGGGTTAAAGATTTATTTTCATAGTGGTTTTGAGCCTTCTATATGTATTGCCTATTGATAACAATTTTTTAAGTTTCTATAATGAAAGGAAGAAAGGAAAGGGAAAGGAAAGGAAATAACATCTATAAGTTTTCATGCCTTTTTCCATTTTGAATTTCATTTTTTTTACAACACTTAATTTTTGCATTTGTGCATTATTAAGTACAAAAGGCACAACCCATCACTAAATAACAACCCTAAAATTAATCTGGATTATAAAATGAATTAAACATTTATATTTTGGGTCTATCACACCAACATTAGCCTTAATATAGAGCCTTGGTGTTAGGTTTGGGTAGTCATTTCAAAATCACTCAGACCATTTAAATTGGAAACTTAAAAGTTGAATAACTAGTTTTAAAGTCCTTCATAACACTTGTGATTTCTCAGGAAGACCTTCATAAGTGTGTAAAATCGAAGGGGAAATCATTGTGAATTGGATATCACTAGAACTATCCCTATCCACACAATGGACTTAAGAAACACCTAGTTAACCTAATTCTAGTGTTTTACTATAATTTGGGTCAACATCAACTTGCACACTAGGGCTTGGTAACTTCATTCCCAAAGCTACAAATTTATGAAAGGAAACCTTAGTGGCCCTTTATTTCACTTATAAACAGAAGTAAACTCACTTGTGGGATTAGGGAAAGGTGCCCTTGAAAAATTCCCTTAATGACCTCCATTGGGTTCCAACACCTTTGGTGGCAATGTTTTGTGGGAAATTGAAACTATATGGTAATGTTCAATAGTTGGATGGGTAGAAGGAGGTCGCAATTTCCATGTTAGAGGTATGCATGATAACATTCATGAAAAATACTTGCTTCCCATTCATGAAAAGGTCATTTTATGCTCGCCCCATCTGCGAACTCACTTCATTCACAAGAAGAGATAGGATGAGAGCCTCGGTGCCCCCGGGGTTAGAGAGTCATGGAAGGCACAGTGGAGAGAGTCATGTTTAAGTAGGAGAACTCAGAGGGTACCCAGAGAGAGAGAGATCATGAGGGGCACTGTGGGCCGAGAGAGAACTCTGGCGAAGAGAATGGTAATTTGTTGAAAATGCTTCTCTGTATTTGTTTATTCTCTCTTATGTCCCTTCACCATTGTCAATAAGATCCTCATTGCCAATACACTCTACTGCATGCTTTCCCAGCTCCAAAACGTCATCAAAGCCTCCAAACACAACATTATTTAGAATATAACTAGCATTAGAATGATCTGGACTCCCAAATACAACTTTGACCTTCTTTTAAAAGGCTCAACCCTTTGATAGCCTGCACCGAGGACACAAGGAATGCAATTGACGCTCAATTTTTTTTAATTTTTCTTTTTAGTTTAAGGGCTGTTTGGCCCTTTTCCGTAGTTTCAATTTATGGTTTCTGAGGGAAGCACATCATATTTTTCGACATGCATGTCCATTATTTATCCCTTACCATATCCCAAAGTTTCCAAACTAGCACATGCATGGAGAATACTTGCAAAGATGAATTGATCTGATTTCATACTTGCTCGTTGCATTTCGCAAAAGAGGTCCAGTGTCTCCTCTCCAAAATTAGCCTGAACATATCCTATAAGCATTGCACTCCATAAGATCAAGTCATGTTTGGTTTCTCTTTTGAACACTTTGTGTGCATACTCTATGCTACTGCACTTAGCATACATGGTAACAAGGGCACTAGCTACAGATATATTTGACTCAAATCCAGTTTTGATCACGTGGACGTGAAGCTCTTTGCTATCATATATCTGTGATCATTGATTATTATATAGCCAACTTCCATTATTATAAAGTGTTGGTTGTTCAATTTTCTCTTGTTTCTTATTACTGATGGCAGACAATATGGTCATTCTCCATGCCTCTACTTTATATGAAGCCCCTAACCAACCAATGATCCAGGTCTCTCCCAATAAACCTTGCCACTTTGTCATGCCTTCTTGATACTAGAATCTATCCCCATAAAACAGCATAGAAGACACAATAATTTTTGAAATTTAAGTCTTTCAACTACAGGATGGCCTCCCCTGCCTTGCATCTTGTCAATCAAATTCTAAGATTGTATGTTACTAATTTCCACCCACTTCATTTCAAACAATGTTCACCCATTTTCAAATATGAAGACGCAATTGAACCAGGGAACCACTGGACCATCATGATATCCATGATAGTTCATGTCATGGCCAAGCTTCAATCCTCTGTTTTGGAGCCCTATGTATCCTGATTCCTATAGAAATTTTTGCCAAAGTATGTTTCAGTTTAAATTAACTCTAGCAATACTCACCTATCATTACAAAAAAGGCTCGATGATGAACTTAATCGGTGAGTAAAAATGATTCAGATACATGGCAATGGGCATACACGATGTTGATTATTAAATGCTTATATTGTCTGTATTCATTCAAACGTGACATTTTCAACCAAAAGCATATTTGCATTTTCAAATTTACCATGCATATTTTTACTATAATAAGTTTAGAAAGTGGAAAAGAAATGATTTTATCTCCTTGGACCATCTTCATGAGATTCTGATTTTGACTTCACAATAAAGCCCGCAAAGCTAATAAAGTCGGTACACAGTGTTGGCACAAACTCGTGTGCTCTAAAATTATTGGTAGACGTCTAATGATGAGAAAACAGGTCTAATGATGATTTCTAAACATAAAAGGCATTACTGTTCAATAGCACAAAGCCACAAGTCATACATTGTCCAAACTTTTCAAGTTGTTCATAAATCAGTATAAGGCTATAAGTAGTAGCAACAATTATGTTGTACTAAAAAAAGGGAGCTCAACAAGGTAGAATATACCTGCATGTAGGGAACTTTTAGCATCTTGCACAACTCGTTCAACAAGGTCAGGATCCAAAGAGGCAGATCCACTTGGCTCTTGGAGCTTCCTCTGCAAAAATTTTGCCAACACAACAACCTTATTTGTGGAAACTGGCCCACCTGGATGAGCAACTCTTCATAGACAGAAGCACTTATGTTAATTGTCTTCCAGTTGCATTCATTTTGGTATAGAACAGTATATGACAAAGTGAAATATCTGTTCTTCCTCTATAAACAATATGCAATATGCACCTAATACCTACCCATATCATTTATCAATCCATCTTACATAGTTACTATAGCTGCACAGTGATTAAGAAGACCATCAAGAAAATCTTGTCAACAACTGAAGTTACATACATCATGAAAAAAGGTAAGAAGGATGAAAAGTCTTATGAAAGTGAATTCTGTGTTTCTTAATGACATGATAAGCTGTTAGAGGACAAAGTGTGAAGCCTTAGTAGATGATCATCATGAGCATAGTAAAGCAGACCTAATTAACAAAACCTTTAGATGCAATGGATGTCTTAATAGCAGAAATAGGAGTGGTAGTCAATTATGTACAGTATGGAAAACTATGTTAATCTTCACGGGTGTTGAAAAGTATGTTTCCACTTTCCAACTTTCTCTGACGCTTCCAAAAATATATCTACATCTGTCAACATTAATTTTGCATGCGGATTTTATTCACCATAGCAAATATAAACATGTATCTTGCAACCTTCTCATTGTGATAGCAGATAACATATTCCTTGTGCTCCTCCTCCAAATCATGCAACACAAAGTTGGTATCCGACATATACCCTACCTCTTTAATCTGCTCTGTCAATCTCTCCAATGTTGTATATTTATTCTATGTTTGTGGGTGGGACCTGTCATTAACTATAAATGAATGCACCATGTTCTTTATCCTCACATTTGACTTGATAGTATGTGCCCAATTGAGATGACCTTGTCCAGTGATTAAACAAGAAACGATGGCTGCACAACAAGAATCATATTCAAACCTCAACAGATTCAAACATTATGTTGGCCAATGGCAGCATTAGATGTCAAACAAGAAGACTTTTAATCTGCAATCCTTCAGGTCTTTGACCATAAG
>SNQJ01S0116598.1:30967-45174 GCA_010110895.2 Picea sitchensis | reverse complement strand
AAGATTGGTGTGCAAAGGATATGCTCAAGTAGAAGGGATTTACTTTGAGGAAACATTTTCCCCAGTATCCAGATTATAAAATATCCGAATTTTTTTGGCATTTGCATGCTTTAAAAACTTTAAAATATATCAAATGGATGTCAAATCAGCATTCTTAAATGGAAATTTAGAGGAAGAAGTTTATATAGAACAAATTGAAGGATATATGTCATCATAAAATCAAGACTATGTTTTTAAATTAAAGAAATCATTTTATGGTCTCAAACAAGCTCCCAAATCATGGTTTTCAAGACTTGATAATCATCTACAACAACAAGGGTACAAAAGAGGAGCTACTGACAACAATCTTTACTCTAAAATTGAAAATCAGAATATAATTATTGTTGTAGTATATGTGGATGATATCATGTCAAGTGTTGTAGCTCAATTGGTTCGGGTGGGGAGTTTTCTCCTCTCCACCCAGGTTTGAGTCTCATCTATGCGACATGCTTCTCTTAGTGAGTCAATATTCTCGAAATACTTGACCCTCCTATGTTCTTTAGATTTCGGGGGGATTACTGTGGACGTAGGGAGCTTCGCGTCGTGAACCACAATGGAAAATATGTGGATCATATGATCTTCAGAAGTAATTTAAACCCTCTAAGCAAGCAATTTTCTACATAAATGCAAAAAGAATTGAAATGTCAATGGTTGGTGAACTGACATTCTTCTTGGGATTACAAGTCTCACAATCAGACAAAGGTATATTCATATCTCTGACTAAATACATTAAAGAAATGTTGAGGAAATTTCAAATGGAAGATTACAAACCTATGAGCACTCCTATGATTATAGGATGCAAACTAAGAAAATATGATGAATCACTAAAAGTGGACCAAACCATGTACAAATCAATGATTGGTAGCCTATTATATGCAACAACAACAAGACCAGATATCATGCAAGTTGTAGGATTAGTGGCCATATTTCAATCTACACCTAAAGAGACACATATGAAGACAATTAAAAGGATTTTTAGATATCCCAAAGGAACTTTGGATTTTGGATTTTGGATTATGGTATACAAAAGAATAAGACTTCACATTAACTACATATATTGATGCAGATTGGGTAGGAAGTATTGATGACAGAAAAAGCACTAGTGGAGGAGCACTCTTCCTAGGAAAATTTCTTGTGTCATGGCTAAGTAAAAAAAAACCCTCCATATCACTATCTACAGAATAAGTTAAATATATTGCTATTGCATCTTGCTGCACTCAAGTAATTTGGATGAAACAAACTCTAGAAGACTTACAAGTAAAGCATGCTCATCCAATTCTTATTAATTGTGACAGTACCAGTGCTATAAACCTTTCTAAAAATCCTATCATGCACTCAAAAACCAAGCATATCCCAGTTGAATTTCATTTTTTAAGGGAACAAGTTTCTCTAAAAATTGTTAAAGTGGAATGTGTGGATACTAAAGAACATATTACATATATATTCAAAAAACCACTTTCGAGAAGTACTTTTGAAAACCTTAGACATAAATTGGGGGTAATATCCATATCTAATTAAAATTCACAAGATTCATCAATGAGTACATGGACAGGGGGAGTATAACATCAGGGGGAGCAAAGAAATATCACTTCTGCTTGTTGTTAAAGGGGGAGAATAAACAATAAAACTCAATTAAAATAAAGATTTTTTACTTTGTTTCCATCAATGCCAAAGAGGGAGAATGTTGGACATGGTTTTATGGTGTTGGCATTGATTTTAAAGAGGGTCATTATAGTCAATGTTGGACATGATGTTATGGAATTGGCATTGACGTCAAAAAGGGATAACATGGTCTATAACTCTGTTAAACTCATATGAGAACTTGATTAATGTCCATGTATTCATATGAGATCTTTCTTAATTTCCATGACAGTCATACTTGAACCCTCCTTGGAAAGTTATCTGCATCATCATAATCACATGAAGAAGAAGGTTAATTAAACTCATTTTCTGGAAAATACTTCATCACTAATCAAGGAATAATCAAATTCTTCATTGGTTTCTTGGGCTAAGACTTTCCTAAGAAAGCTATGGATTTAATTCAAGGTCTCTCATAAGGTAGAATGTAGGACTATCCACAACCTCATCACTGGGATAATTGAGGCCATAAAAATGCATTCTCCCCAAACTACAAGCCATCTAACAGAAACAATCGACGATGATAGACTACGATCAGAGTCTATAGTGGTGGTCAAAATTGGACGACGATGATCGAGTATAAATGAGATTGGATGACTCGAATCAATTTTCACATTTGAAAAAGAATGAAGGATAAGTAGCAAGCCCAGACCCAAAGATCTAAATCAAATCCATGTTATTTATTTTCACTCCCACCATTGATCGGATCGTACGATCCACGTTCAATTCTCATTTTGTGATAGTTGACCAATATCAACACAAATGAGAATGCAAAATGTAATTCGAACCATCCACTCAACCGTTGATTAAAATCCAACTGTTGATTTTATTAAGTGCCAATATGAGTTCTCTCTCGGTCACAAGCCAAGTTTATATGGAAAATATAAAGCAATGATGGGTTAAAGTGTTGGATAACACCTGATCATAGTGTGTAGTCACTTGGTTAAGTAAGAAGAAGTGCCTATGGCCTAGAGTATAGAACAAGACTTGTTCCTTATTTATCTAGCCATTGATCACATCATTTAGTCCTATGAAAAATTGGCCTCGGGAGGAGATTTGACGAGATGGACAAACCAATTAAACAATTCCACCAAGATTTTGTAGTAAGCTACTCCTCTACACAGTTTCCCTCGATACAGTGGAGCTTAGATCAATTAGAATTTTAATCCAAAAATAAAAATTTGAAAGATAGAATCTCTTGGATCAAAGCACCCAACCATTCCATTACTGCTACAAGGATTTTTGACACGTGAAGGGATAAATGTTGAACAACTTACAAGGGATTTGAAGTTCCTTTTGAATTACATCCAACTTTTATTTACAACATAAATGTTGGCATTATTTTTAAATCAAATGAAGAGGCACATTGGTTCATACATAGAGACACAATGGTTCAGTATCATATGCCAGTTGGAAAACTATATAAACATAAATAGCATGGTGAAAGATGAGTGACTCAGTGAGCTAATTCAGAAGATCTAAATGGAGGTAGATTCCAAGGAAGAACATTGAAACATTCACATGAATTGAGGGTGGAAGAGAGGAGCAAAGGAGGATTGGAGTCCTCTACAGATTGGAGCCTGATATATAGGGAGTTGCAACTTCCTCAATTTGGTTCTTGAAAATAGGGGAATGGTGTCTCCTTGAGTTGGTGCTTGAAAATAGGGGATTGGTGTCTCCTTGATTTGGTGCTCAAAAGAAGATATATTGGTGTCTCCTATAAGTTGTAGCTTGTAAATGAAACCTAATTTTTATGATTGTTACATTTAAATTCTGTATATTGTACATTATTGTTGATCAATTGTTATGGTTAATAAATTTAATAATTAAGAATTAATTTAAATTGTCAAAAGAAGCAATACTTAATCACCCCCCCTCTCATTATTTGACAATATTTCAACACCATGGTCCCAATCACACCTATCCACTTCACATGGAGTGGGAAAGACCACGCTACAAGTCCCAATCACACCTGGCCACTTCAAATGTATTAGGAAAGAATTGTACCAAACTACTCATTACTCCCTCAGTCACTTCACATGATTGATCTAGGAATCCCTTGGCCAAAGGGAGAGTATATGTCTGTTGTAGGAGAAACATCACAACTCCCTCTCAATGAGGGTGGACATTTTTCATCACGTCAAGCTTGTCTCTAAAGTACTCATACTTCACTTTAGATAGAGGTTTGGTTAGAATGTCTACTATCTGCTCATCTATGGATATGTATCGGAGTTCCACTGCTCCTTTCTGCACCATGTCTCGAATGAAATGGTATTTGATATCTATATGCTTTGACTTGCTGTGAAAGAATGGATTCTATGAAATCTTCACACAACTTTCATTATCACAGTGTATCAAATTTGGCTCCAACTCTAGACCAAATATCCCTATAAGCAACTTCTGAAGCCACACTGCTTCACGGATTGCAACGTTGCCTGCTATATATTCTACCTCTATTGTACTGAGTGCCAATGATGACTATTTTCTTCTCAACCATGAGATTATACATGATCCCAAACTAAAGCAACATCCTAATGTGTTTTTCCTATCCACTGCACTCCCCACCTAGTCAGATTTTGTATAACCTTGCAACTTTACTTCACCATCCAAGACATATATGAGTCCATATCCAACCATACCATGTAGGTACCTCAATACATGCTTTATTGCTACCAAATTTACATGTCTAGGCTCAACCATGTATTGACTTAATGTGTTTATTGCAAAGCATATATCCAGCCTGGTGTTAAACGAGTACATCAAGGATCCGATCAACTATCTGTACATCATCAGATCAACCAAATCTGAAGAAGAATCACTCAAGATATTCAGATTTGTAACCATAGGTGTGTACATTGACTTGTATTCCATCATCCTAAATCTCTACAAGATCTCAACTATATACTTTCCTTGGATAAGGAAGATGCCATCTAGTCTCTACCACACCTATGATCCCGAGAAATAGTGCATCAAACCCAAGTCCTTCATTTCGAATTATGATGTGAGCTCCTTCTTACATCCATCTATGAGCTTCTCATCTCTTGTAAGAAATAGGTCATCCACATATAGTACCGATATCAAGGAGAAACCATATTCAACCTTGTAGTAAATGTTGGGATCCGCATCACTCTTGGTAAACCCTAAGATCATCAAATAACTGACTATTATGGCATACCATGCCCTAGGTTCCTGGTTAATATCGTACAAATATTTCTTCAATTTAAAAACATGGGACTCCTTCCCATAGAACACAAAACCTTGTGGTTTCTCTATGTACACTTCTTCTTCAATTACACCATTCAAGAAAGCAATTTTTACATCCATCTGGTGTAATTTCCAACCCATAACAGAAGAAATAGAAATAATAGATATAATAGAAGTGTACCTGGCTACTGGAGCAAATGTATCGTCATAATATTCTCCCTCTTTCTCGGAGAATCCTCTAGACATAAATATATCTTTTTACTTCTCTATATTGACATATGCAACATGATTGATCTTGTAGATCCACTTGGAAGTCACCACTAACTTCCCTTCTGGTCTCGGGACCACTTACCACACATCATTAGTCATGATGGATTGGTACTCTTCCATCATAACATCCTTTCACACTTGCTTCTTTGTAGATTCCTCATAAGTGGAAGGTTCTAAATCAATGATCTTACTCATTAGCACCACATAGCTATAAGACTTCTGGGATATCTTGCTCTCTCAAAAGGAGCCACTGGGAGTTTCATGTTTTTCTGCTTCTTGCAAAGTGTTATGGAGCCATGTTGGTCTCTTCTTGGTAACTGTAATCTCTTTGGGTGGATCTACTAGTATCTCTGGCTCTACTATCTCATTCTGATCTCTGGGATATGTTCTTTTGGAGTAGAGTCAATCATCATTGCATCCTTTGAAACCTCTTTCTCCTCTATGTCCTCATCCATGTGAGACTCTCTAGATTTCTTGAAGGTTTCTTCTTCATCAAAGGTGACATCCCTGCTAATCTCAATCTGTCTCTATCGAGGGATGTATATTATATAATTGTTTCAAGTCTCATTGTATCCAACGAATGTGCCCTTTTTTATTGAAGGCTCTAGCTTCGTTATCTTTTTCTTGGGAACATGTATGTACATAAGGAGGCTAAATATCCTCAAGTGGATGAATTTTGGTTTCTTTCTGGTGAATAATTGTTCTGGTGTCTTTTTCCCCAATATATTATGAGGACTTATGTTCTAGACTTATACAACTGTATTGGATGCTTCTACCTATAGATACATGGGTAAGTTTTGGTCATGGATCATTGCTTTAGTTGCTTCTACAATCGATTTGTTCTTTCTCTCATCAACCCCATTCTATTGGGGGTTGTAGGGAGTTGTCAGCTCCCTCTTAATCCTTGCTTCTTTGCAAAATTCTTGTTAAGGTTAAATCCGACACCCTAGGCTTTAGGTCGGTTGTATATTTGAGTTAATCAAAATAGGCTTAATTTAGGGGTGGATCCTACAGTCACAAATGATGCCACCCCTCTCGTTTTGGGCTGGTGTGTGCCAATCACAAGGAGGCTAACCTAGGGAATGTTGCTTGATGGATGAGATTTGACCTGAAAAACACAAATGAAACAAGAACAAGATGGTTTTGGGATGAGGGTTAGATAACCTCACCCAAAACATGCACAAAAATTGATTTTAAATGAATTTTGGTGGAAACCCCTAAGCAAAGAGAACCATTAGAATGTGAAAAGACAGTAAATCGAGAGGGAAGAGCACTTCAAAGGTGCCAAATTGACCCCTAGTGAAGGATCATATTCAAACACCTGCAATTATTTGGAAATATAATGAAACAACAATAATCTAGGCCAAAATCAACACATAAGACTCTTTATTCATGTCAAATCAGAGGAATGGCTCCATCATGGAGAAAAGCCAAGAAATGTTACAATCATCTCCAAGAAACTAAGAATATGAAGAAATAATGAGATACATAATAGAATGAGAGAGTAGTAATGCCCCTGCAATAGAGTGATCAACCTGTCAACTGTGGAAGAATGTTGCATATATAGCTAAATGCATGAAGAATTCACCTTGATGTTTCCAAACTGGAAAAAAATCTAGCCAATATTCCTCGCCTAAGTGTCAATCTGTCCACCTGCCATGTGTAACTGCATGAATTCCTGCTAAAACTGGTTGAGAGAACCTTTCCCAAGCCTTCTGGTCAAATCTTCAGGTTATCTGGAGAAGAATGGAGGTCGAATGAATAAAAAATGGTTAGGTACATGAGGAAGTTATGGCCAAAAAGGTAGGAAGGGTGAACCTCATGGAGAGAAATAGGTTGCTTAGGTTAAGGGAATGGGGGAAAGTTAGGTCACATGAGTGAAAGAGGGGAAGGAAAAAGCGGAAAGATAAAGTAGGAAAAGGGGAAAGTTGGGAAAGGGAAAAAGAGTAAAGCTAAAAGCTAAAAGCAGAAAGCAAACAACTTGCCCAGTTTAACTTTTGACTTTCTTTAAGACGCTTTATGACTTTGGGAAACTTCTTTACTTTGTCCAGTTTTTATTTAGAAAGTGTTGGGTGACTTAGTGAGCCCATTTTTAGGAGGAAAAAGGATCAGATTTAAGTGTGTGGGCCCCACATGGGTTTCCACCTCACCCTGTCACATCATCACATGTGCCACCTCATCACCAAAAAATAAGGTTGTCCAAATACCATCAAGTTTATGCTCATTGGAAGCAGAATTGGACGAGTAAGAATATGTTGTCAAATAACTTATGTGAGGGGTCAATAACATCCTCATGGGAAAGAAGTGTCCCATAATACTACAAGTCTCCCATACTCAAACTTGGAACTCAAACCTCATCCTGTAATAACTCGTAAATCACTGAAATAAGATCTGAACTCGACTCATGTAAGAAACCATCCTCTAATTGAACATGACAAGAATCTATGTGCCTGGAAAACCTCTGAATGATGGTCTTGTTCTATCAGGAATAACCTCTAAATGTTAGCCTGAAAGGATAGACTGGCCCTTTGAACATCCAAATATCAAGGATGATATTTTGGGGTCAACAAATGGTGACTCAAAGGGCAGGACCCCCTGTGGGTCTCAAGAACCTAGAACTCATATCTACAGCTAAAACCATCTAATGCCAATGATGCCTACAAACTGATGCCAAGGGAGTCAAACTGATAATCATAAAACCCGTTGAATGATACCAGTAACTGGTCCATTGGGCCATGGATTCAAGCCCAAAGAATAATGAAACTCAAACCAAAATACCTCTAAAAATCACATGAAATGGAAAATCTGATCTGAAATCTACTACACTCTGAAACTGTTGCCACTCTCCAACCAGTGCACTACTCTATCTGGTAGATGTGTTGATGTCGACACAACATAGGCAGTCACTTAGTCATAGGCCAATAAGGTAAGCCCCTACTAAGTGTGAAGGTCACCCACCAATGATGACAATGGGGCCTAAGGCATGAACACACTCTACCATTATGAAAAATGATATGGAGTCAAATCATGAAAAGAGTCACTTGTTCAAGGCCCAATGTTATTCAGCCATGTTAGGTGTGAAACGACTGCCAATGAGGATTGTATCCACTAAGGTGTTCAACACTCTTAGGTGGCCTGTAGATAAGGTGTCAATGTCGATACAAGGCAAACTATTGAAAAAGGATCAATGATGACTCTCCTTCCCCAGTGGGAAGTGAACAAAGTGAATCAAAATGTGTGGTGGATCAAACAACTCAAACTTGGTATCATATCCCTATGTTGGATGAGGGGACTCTATAATGTGGTAAAACTCAGTGAAGCAATGATGAAAAGACAGACACAATGACTTATGTATTTTATCCTACCCCCCTAAAATCTATACTCAGGTGATGAAAAAGGATCCCTCATCTAGACTGGAAATCTAGGATGACACAAACATTTGGCATGAGGCCACTGACAAGTAGAAAAAGGCTTCTGAAAAGAATAAAATATCTGGAAAAGAAGAAGGTCCTCCTAGAAAGAAGGAAACAAAGAAAGTAAATGTCCTAATCTATCACAACTCAAAAAACATGTTGCCAAAGGGACAGTGGGCCATCAAATCTAGTCTAGACTGAAAACTGAAAAGCAGCAAGAGAATCTATGTTAGGCAAAGAAAAGTGATCAAAATGGAAGAAATATAAACATCTAAACTAATGCCCGCAAGTACCCAAAAATGTTGAAGGACTTAAACCCTTCATTGGTAAACATTTTTAAGACGCTTCCCATTTACATGCAGCTGCATGACATCACCATCCAAATCGACAAGATGAAAGATGTTGGGCCCCACTGAAGCATGGACATTGAATGGACCCAACCATAAACTATCAAAATTATTGTGGTCTCCTGATTTCTCTCTTTTCTTGTCCCACAACAAGACCAAATCACCAACATGGAACACTTTTCCTTTAGCTCTCTTATCAAAGGATTTCTTTACCTGTCTCTGATGATCAATGAAATGTGTTAAAGCCTATGATCTATCCTCCTCAAGTTGAACTAGATCATCAAATCGGCCATGCAAGGCCTCCTCATCTGTAGTGAACTCTCTAATCAGCTTGTGGAATGGAATCATCAAGTTATCTTGTAGGCCTACATCAACACCATAGACCAACTCAAAGGGTTCCTTACTACTTGACTGCTTATTTGTCACTATGTCATCCCACAATGCATACTTGAGAGTGTTATCCCAAGCTCTCTTGTTTTCTCCGACTATTCTTTTGATTATCCTGATCAATTTCTTGTTGGAGGACTCTACCAGTCCATTACCCTATGGGTAGTAGTTATCCAAATGGGCTAGAGTGATACCAAACCTTGGGAAGAAAGCCACCAACTCGACTAATATGAATACACTGGCGTTGCTAGTCATAATCTTCCTCGGGACTCTGAATCGGGTGAGGATATTCTCCTCCATGAATCAAATAATAGCAGTACATGATGATGTCCTAAGTGAAATGGTTTCCACCCATCTAGTGAAGTAATCAATAGCTTCCAATATCCAATAATGGCCAGCACTACAAACATGTGGAATATGTCCAATAAAGTCCAACCCCCACTACTAGAAGGGGACCTCTATCACAACTGGATATAAGGGAAAGGTTGGTAGTCTCTACTTACCCTCAAACCTCTGGTAAGGCTCCCATGCGTAGATGAAAGTATGAGTATCTATGAATAGAGTTGGCCAATAGTATCAAGCATGCATAATCTTATGGGTGGTGGTCCTACTAGAGAAATTACCACCACATACCACCACATGAAACTCGGTCATTATCTGATGTATCTCATGTGGTGAAACACATCTCAAAATCATCCCATGAGGGCTCCTCCATCCCAAATGACCCTGCCAAAGACATTACTTAAAAATACAGAGCTACAAAGAATGCTTTTGCGTCTTACTGAAATTAGAAGGACATGAAAAATTTTGCAAGTAAAAGACACTGTCACGATACCAATCAGAAACTTGCAAATCATCATAAATAAAATATACCTGATCAATTACCTCAGGTTCCAAGTCCTTCTCAGTCATCAATGCAGCTAATCCTTAGCCTTTAATAGTTTTAGCAATTTTTACCTTCAGGTCATACTCTTGTATTTTGGTCACCCACAACCCTCTATTTCCTTAACACTCCTTTTGAGCCAATATATCGTTGACTTCAGGAAAAGGGATGTATGCTACAATGTGTGAGTTCCAAAAATAAGGCCTGAAATGGGCCAATCCTTTGACCATAGCATAGGCTTGTTTCTCCATGGGATTGTATTTGAGCTCATATCCCTACAAGGACCTTCTCATATATGAAATTGGTTTCTCATGCCCATCTGTGTTTTTCTACAATAAAACACAAGCAATAGTCAGATCAGATGCAAAAGAAAATATCTAAAAATCACGTGCATAATCAGGACTAGCTAAAGTAGGAGAGTGAGAAAGAGATCGTTTTATGCTCTTGAAATCTCATTTCCCTTCCTCTCTCCAAACCATTTCATTCCCCTTCTTCATCATATATGTGATGGGCTTTACGATCTCTGCAAATTTGGGGGTAAATCTGTGCATGAAGTTCAATTGCCCAAGAAAAGATTGAATACCCTTTATAATAATACGCAAAGGAACTTCATGTATGCCACTGACCCTTTCAGGATCGATTCGTACTCCCTCTTTTGAAACAATGTGGCCCAACAGTTTGGCCTTAAACATACCCATGAAGGACTTCTTGGGGTTGATTGAAATTCCCAGCTTCCTGCACCTGTCAAAAGTAGAACGCTAATGAGAGATATGATCAAACCTCTTTTTAGAATACACAGTTATGTCGTCCTGATAAATAACTATGAATTTAAATAAAAAAATATTGAAATGCATTATCCATAGCTCACTGGAATGTTTCACCAGCATTTATCAAGCCAAAAGGCATCCTGATGTAAGAGTAAGTTCCCCAAGGAGTGAAAAAAGAGGTTTTTTGGCGATCCTTCATGGCCACTACAACCTAGTTGTAACCTGAAAATCCATCAAGCATGTGTTATAACCCTAATTTGCACCAGATATTCTTACCTGGCATCAGGCCATCTCATTTTACATATTTTTCCAAGCCACTACTGAACAACTCTTCTTAAAAACACCCTTTTTGAAGGCACATACGCCATGCTCCACTATTGCACGCATGTATACGCTAGTTGACCCACTACAGCCTGTGTATACCTACAAAAGCATGAAAAATGGAAAGTTGCAAACGAAACTCACAGTTTTGGGTAAGTTACCTAAACCGTTTGACCGCCCATAGCTGGTCACTCGACCAAATACTTATCCCTTTCTAGCCTATAAAAGAAGGGGTAGGGGTCCCATTTGAAAGGAGGAAAATAATTGTAAAGAAACTCTACCCGATTTCTCATTCCCTTTGTCCCAACCTTTTGCAACTAGTATCTGAAGAGAAGCATATACAAAAGCAGTTGGAGCATAGTTGAAGAGGAGCCCAGGACCAGATTCGAGAAGCAGTGGCCGATATCACTATTGTAAGGTTACTCTTGTGAGATTAATAAAAAGAATTACTTTTCCCGTCCCGCCATATGAGGTTTGCAATGTTTAAATTTGATTATATTTTGATAAAATCTCTAACCCATTAGTTCATAGGTCATATGCATGTGGATTTCTTTGTTTTTATTTTTATGGAAGCAGGTCAGCATTGGGAGGAGATTTGCAGTCAAGGAGCGACCAAATGTTAAAGGATAGACATCAAACATGGAAACTAAGGTACAATAACTTGATCTTTTTAACCTTGTATTTGCATATGAATAATGGGGTTTATGATTGGGATGTTGGTAAGAAGTAGGAGACTTTAGGTCATTTTATGCATGCATTATAGAAACCTTAATGCTAGTCTGTAGGGGGATTTCCCATGCACAATAAAATTGGCGACCATACTGGGGAAATCTCTAGGGTTTTTGGGGATACTATTTTGGGTTTTTTAAATTGGTTTTACTACCTTTTTTCTGAGTTTCTACAAGAGTCTAAGCTGGTAGGGATTCTGGTCTTCCATACCAATACTCCCTGCTTTCTTCTCTTGATTGTTTTTTCTTTTTCGGGAAGCTACAAAGGCATACGTGGCCTGTATAAGGCCTGCACGTGTATGCACACACCCTAACTTCACCCAGCCCGTGTACATACGCTGGCTGCTGAAGGATCAGTAGCATGTCTGAGTCTAAAAAATTTATTTTTGAAGAGAGGCAGTCATCCTATTCCCCGTCAGAAGTGATCCTTCTCAGGGGTTTTCTGGATCCAGTTCTGGGTCTCTGTTATTGCAGTCTTTAGCCTAGGTATAACCTCATATTAGTAGTTTCCTTGCATCTTTTTATGTCAAGAGTAAGTTTCTGTACCTTTAAGGGGTTCTGGTTTTCAATACCAGTACTCCCTGCCTGAGCTTAGCTTCTTGTCTTTCTTCTTTTGAGGAGAAATTGAGGTTCACATGGCCTGTAGTGGGTTTGAACACGTGCATACGCGTCCTGTCTTTGGGCAGCCCACGTGCATACACTGGCTATTGAAGTGATAGTCCCGTGTCTGTCTAGAAAATTTTGAGGAGGCAGTCATCCTCTTCCCTGTTAAGATTCACTTCCCAGGTTTTTTCTTGTTTCATTATGGTCTCTGTCATAGAATTTTTAGCCTAGGTTCGGATTCCAGCATAACTTACTTTTTCATTGAAAGTTTTCCTCTGTTTTCTTTGCTAGGTTTTTGATGAGATAGTGAATCAGTTTGATCTACCTTTTTGGTTGTCAGTAACTCCTCGCGGTATGTGGTTGGCCAGAGGTCCTTTTTGGCCTTGTACTGTATTTATTTTATTTTTTTACCTTTTTTTCTTCAGAAAAGAAGAAGACATACATTTTTAAATTTTCTTGTTTTTGAAGCATAATAAAAAAAAAGAGAAGCTAGATTTTTTTTCTTTGTTTAAGTAGTTGGTTGTTTGCATTAATCATCAGGAAAAAGATTGTTTCCATAAGTTCTTGGTTGTCGACTTAGGACAATAAGTAGCTCGTAGTCGAGTGAAATCTTTTTTTGAGTTTTCTGTTAAAAGATCTTAGGAAGAATTTTCAAAAAGTTGGTTAAAGACTATTAAGTTGCAAATATTTATTTTTTGAAGAAGTACTTTGTTTTCAGACATTGCATGTTCTTCTCTTTTCGTCGCTCAAAAACATCACTGGTTTCATTTTCATCTTCTATGATTTAAAAAACAACCACTAAAATTAACGATTAATTAAAATCAACTAGACTTTATGTTTGTAGGGTCCATCAACTAGTCTAGGCTAGAGCCTTGATTTAGGATTGGAGAGGAAACTGTTCAAGGATGCTAAAACAAACATAAGATTTTGTGCTAGGGAGTGTCAAAAGTCTAGTATCGTGAAATTTATCCGAGACCCCCCTCTAACACAGGGGCTAAACACAAGGTTGCATAAGGAAAGGTAGTGGAGATAACCCCTCCAAAGTTGGACCAAGCGTAGTGGGGAACGCGTATAGAGGGCTTGTCTTGGGATTTCGTTGATTTCATTTGCCACGGAGCTTTGTGGGTCTTGAATCCATTCGAGGTCCTCATTCATATTCCGGAACACTTTCTTTCGATACCCTTGATAGGTTTCAGGATTGATACCCTTCTCATTACGGTCCACTCGACTGTCGACTGTACCCGCCTGTTGATTGTTTGCACGCTGGCAACCTAGTTGCCTATCTTTCTATACACAGGTGACTACGGGGGTATACCATGGTACCTAGGACAAACATTGAGCCATGCTTTGCAGAGTATACCCGGAGGGTGATTCCATATTCAAGTTTCACTTGCATCGGTAAGTTTCTCTAGTGTTGGTTGTTCTAACTATTCTTCAAACTAGCTAGTGACTGCTTGTTTTTATCTCATAGGTACCTTTTTTTTCTAGTGTGTTTTGGTTTTCAAATGATTATAGATTTCCCTAGTGTGTCTTTGATCTTCTCACATAGTGGAGGATCAGGAGTTCTGTCGGTCGTAAAATATTTTGGGCCTGCCACCGATTGACCT
>SNQJ01S0116598.1:0-27842 GCA_010110895.2 Picea sitchensis | reverse complement strand
TGTTCTCCCTTGCACCACCCTGCCACCCTAGTTTCTCTAGCTGCAACCAGATGGAAGCTACAACTTCCTGTGTTCAAGATCCCACTTGAACCTTTGAGGACTACAGTCTTCCCTAGAACCTCTCAACTACCCTGGTTTATGAATGAATAAATAAACAGACAACTACACAGATAAATCAATTCTTACCAATCTTTCTTTGTTCTATAAATCTGATCTTCTTCTAACTGTTCTGCAATTCTTCTCTTCCTTTGTCTGTTCAGCAAATTTGTTCTTCTTCAACTTGTTCTGTCATTCTGCTCTGCTTCAACTTGTTCTGTTATTCCGCTCTACTTCAATTCTTTTCCTCATCTGTTACTCTTCTCTGAGTTTTATCTCATACTGTGCATCCTATGATTTTCCCTTTCTTCCAGATTCATTCCTTTTCATTCAGAATGACCAACCTCACACAGTCTGTCTCATTTTCTTTTATACACACACCCACGGCAGTTCCCCTTCGCATCTCCTTAGGCAAAAAAAATACCATCGTCCGAGCAACTGAAACGCCAACTGATCGACAATCATGAGTCCGTTTTGCTAATAGATTCGTAACTGAGGAGTTAACTGTGAGAGAGAACAGTAACCCTCCGATCATATTCCATTTTATCTGCTCCGTTGGATGAACTTTATTGACATTTCCTTTAAATCGGGTTTTGGCATTTCAACAATCCTGTGGCTGAGTGTCTCGACACTTCATTTCACGATCTCTGAAGTTCCGATATAGAGCTTTTATGCACTATCTCCTTCCCAAATATGACCATGGTCATAACCAAGCGCTTATGCATAAAGCGCTTTCGCAATTTTGCATTTCATAGATTCAGATTTTCTGGATCTCGCGAACTTATGACTTTTATTGACCCTGATCGACGATCCATGATCTCAAAAAATCGACGGTCCAGATTTTATCGCGATCTCGCATCTCGCGAGTTCTTGGATGGAGAATTTCATCGCTCAAATTTGTGATAAGAGAAACTATGAAATGGAGTTCGGATCCACGGTCCACATTCTTTGGCATATTGACGGTCTAGATCTTATATCTCAATCTCGCATCTCGCGAGTTCTTGGATGGAGAGTTTCGTCGTTCAAAGTTGCGATAAGCGAAACTCGGAAATGGAGTTCGAATCCACGGTCCACATTCTTTGGCGTATTGACGGTCCAGATATTATATCGCAATCTCGCATCTCGCGAGTTCTTGGATGGAGAATTTTGTAGTTCAAAGTTGCGATAAGCAAAACTCTGAAATGGAGTTCGAATCCACGGTTCACATTCTTTGGCGTATTGATGGTTTAGATCTTATATCGCAATATCGCATCTCGCGAGTTCTTGGATGGAGAATTTCATCGCTCAAAGTTGCGATAAGAGAAACTCTGAGATGGAATGGATGGTTCAGATCAACCTTGATCTGACAGTTGTGAATAAATCGTGATTTCGCATATCGCGATTTCAATTGTCATATATCTTGCCTCTCCAAGACGTGAGACGCGAAACTCTGAAATGGAGTCGACAGTCCAGATCGCACCTTGATCTGATGGCTACTGTTGAATCGTGATTTCACATAACGCAATTTCAGCAGGTTAAGGAACCCCGTTCCTTTGACTTCCCAGTCAGTGAAACAACGATCTATGTCCACATGTCCTACCTGTAAATGTACGGTCCTCTTTCTTTCGGAATTTTGTACACCCACTTCTCCTTGTACTTTAAAGAACGTGCAGGTTCTCCTTGATCCAACGATGGTCAGATCCAGCGCTTGGATCTAATGCATGAGATCTATCCTCCTCTTTAGCACGCTCTTCTTGTCTACATTCATATCTGGTGGCCCTCGTTCTTTCAGGAATTTTGAATGGGATCCAACGATCAAAAATGCTTCTCAAACTTTACGGGCCTTCATCATGCCTGATCAATGGTTCAGATCAATCCTCGATCTGATGACTGAGGATATTTTTTGATTTCCCATATCGCGAGTTCAAGACTCCTGTTGTAATGATCCTTGACATTCTATCTTCCGATTTCTAAAATCCCGACAACAAAAACTTTGAAATGGAGTTTGACCAACACTTTGATCTTGTCATTCGATCATTGTTGCACTGCTGGTCTTCCTGAACTTATCTTTTGTTCCTGTTTTTATGCTTGTCAGTTAAAAACTTCCTGTACTCATGCCATCTTCATTGTTGTACTTTCCATCAATGACAAGCATTCGTTGTCTGTTAAATATTTTCCAACATGCAACCCCTCCCAAAATCCTTAGAATGCGACGCAAGCTCATCCCTTTACGTCCTATTATGGGAACCAGTTGATGATGTCTCAACAAGCATACAATCCATACACTGGTCATGGCCATGGTTATTACCAGAGCCCTGGACAGCAACCTAACTTTTCCTGGCAACCTGGTGCCAGTCAAACCCCAAGCTCCTTTTTCCCTGGCTACAATCCACAACCCAAACTACCATTTCTAGAAACCCTGCACTTGCCATATTTGACAAGGCTCCTAAATGACCCCATCTGTCACGATCTGAGTTGGCCTCCTATGCTGACCAAGTTGCCTTCGAACTTTCCAAAGTTCGAGGCAAAGCCTAATGAAGATCCTGGCGATCATGTGACTACCTTCCACTTATGGTGCTCATCCAACTCATTAAGAGACGACTCCGTTCAGTTTTGATTGTTTCAACGCACTCTCATAAGGAGTGTTGTGAAATGGTACATCGAGCTCGACCGCTCATGATACTCTTCCTTCGACGAATTGGCAATGGATTTCTTGAACCATTTCCAATTACCTATGAGATACGACATCAGCGCTGAATTTCTAGCCAATTTCGAGCAGACAAAAGCGGACCATATATCATATCATATCCAAGAATGGAGACGCTGGAAGAGTTTAATAAAAGTGACTATCCCACCAGCATTCCTGCTAGAGTGGTTCCTTAAGTCTTTGGTACCCCAATTATCTAAAGACGTCGCAACATCCGGAGTGTTTTCCGAGTAAGATGCGATAATGAGAGCTCAACAACTAGAGATAATTTACTCTTAGTCTGGTTTACTCTACGAGATTTTTCCAGATGCACTGAGGTTAATCCTTGACAAAACCAGACAAAGGCCTGGACCACATGTTGATGGCATTATTGGATCAACACAAACAAAGCCCGCTGATCCATTGTCCAATCAATTACAACAATTGTCGATACAACAGACAGTGGCCAGCAAGACCACCGGTTTGGCTGTTCCCCCTACCCAAAAGTTGGATGTACACAGTGTGAAAACGACAAACTTAAAGGCCACCCAGTAGCCTGATAGAAATAAGAAACAACGAAAGAAGGGTAAGGAGGATAAGAAACCCACCGCTAATGTTGGCGGGGGAAACACTGAAAAGAAGAAGTCGAAGTATCCTTGTAATCTTTGCAAGGAAGACCACCCAACCCATTAGTGCCCTCAGATTGCGGAGGCCTAGAAGTTATTGGCACAACAACAACCTATCATGTTAACGAACCCATTTCCACATGGGAAAAATCTAACTCAAGCCTCCTCGAGCGTGGAAGGGGTAAGTCAAGGACCCCCTCCGTCTTCGAGTAATCCTTCATCCACAAATGTGTATATGATGAAAGGTGATGCCTATATATCGACTAGAGCACATGATTACAGAAAGCCAAGCACCTATGAGAAGGGTAAAGAAGTTGAAAACCCAACTCTTCCTCTCCATATTGAGAAGACGTTGGGCGAAACAATGACCCGCATCCCAAAAGGTGCATTCAAGAAAGATTCTCACAACCCAAACACAAGGGTCACCCAGAACTACTCTATGGTAGAGGATTTATCAAAAAACCCTTATGCGATGTCTTCTTTGGAAGTCCTCCAGAGTTGACCTTCCCAGAGAAAGGCTTTGTTAACCACCCTAGGATCTACCAAGACTTGTAATCCGGGAATGATCATGCTTGATACGACCAACTTAAAACCTTGTCTTCCTTACCACGTAGCTTTTCATATAGTAGTGGCTTACACCACGAAAAATTTTACTTGGAATATTTTCCATACAGTGGTGGATGTGGGCACCTCGACATGCGTGATGTCTTTAGCATGTTGTAATGCCATCGGCCAACCCATTTTGTCTTCGTCACCTACTCTTCTTACAGCTTTTGATGGTCATTCTTTTCGACCACATGGGATCATTCCCTCTTTCCCTGTGCAGTTAGGGGGGAAAACCATGTGTGTCGAAGTTGAAGTGGTCGATGCATCTCTCGACTAAAATATTTTGTTAGGAAGGAGTTGGACCTATGCAATGCAAGTAGTGGTCGTGAAAATTTTTTGGGTCTTGTTGTTTCCACACAAGGGTCGGATCATGACCATTGATCAGTTATCTTTCTCTCATCCAGACCCTTCATCTGGAGTCTCCACGGTCCTAATGATTGATAACTCTCAGCCCGGCATTGTCAACGTAGGGGTTGGTTTGTGCCCACCTTTGATGGGTACTTTTGATTACCCGCCTCCGACCGGCAATTTCCATTACATGACGGCTATCCCTGACCAACCTCAGGCCGAAATTTTTCAAATCTTGTCATTTCGCACGACGTACTTTAATGATCTGTGGACTCTTCCTTCCCCATCAACTAAGATGGAAGGGACAGAGCACAATGGCATGGCCATGCCTTTGTTCGCGACAGAAGTTGCATACTCAATAATTCAGTGAGCTTCTGCCGACATCGATCTGACTCCCGCACAAGAGTTAGATCTGGTGCTCAAGCCTATTTGGGCTCAAGGTTCCCTTGTTGATACAGATTCTTTAGACTTAGTCTTTCCCTCAGATGAGGCGATTATTGAAGCAATGACTAGTCCAGATAGACCCTGGGATGATCTTCATCATAGATATTATTTCCTCCCAGATTTAAGATGAATTGAAGCAGGTGAATTCACTCTGAATATGAATGGAGATAAAGGTTGTCCTGTCAATCCTTTGGCAATGCACGTTGTTTACGTTGAAGGAAATATGGAAACAATAGCTGAAACGATACCTATTTACATCTCCATAACCCCTGGTGTCGTGGAGAATATCTTCGTCGGAGCGGATTACTCCCCCAAGGAGATTCAAATCTACATGGATTTATTTAAATAATTTTGCGATGTGTTTGCCTGGTCTTACGAGGAAATGCCAGGAATATACCCAGGAATCATCGAACATGAAATCACGACTTATCCTAATGTCAAGCTGGTCTAGTAGAAGCTTCGTCCGGTCAATCGTAGGAAAGAAGCAACTATCAAGGCTGAAGTAGAGAAACTACTTAAAGCTAGTTTCATCTACCCTGTCCAATTGACTCAATGGGTGTCGAATACCATGCCAGTCAATAAAAAATAGGGTACAATTCGCGTATGTACGGACTTCCATGATCTGAACAAGGCCTGTCCAAAAGATAATTTCCCCACACAATTTATTGACCAGATAGTAGATGAATGCACAGGATGCGAAGCCTTTTCGTTCATGGATGGTTTTTCAGGATACAATCAGATACAGATCAAACCCGAAGACCAACACAAAACCGCTTTCATTTTTCCGTGGGGTACTTTTGCTTATCGTAAGATTCCTTTTGGTCTGAAAAATGCTGGAGCTACGTTTCAGCAGGCCATGTCTTTTGATTTCCACGACCTCAAACACATAGTCGAGGCTTATCTCGATGATTTAGCGTCACGATATCGCAAGAGATTTGATCATCCGACACACCTCCGACTTATCCTTGAATAGTGTCGCTACTACCAAATCCGCTTGAATCCAAACAAGTGCAGTTTTTGTGTCACATCAGGTCATCTTCTAGGTTTCATAGTTTCGAC
The DNA here is from genome assembly GCA_010110895.2 of Picea sitchensis. Classification (NCBI taxonomy): domain Eukaryota; kingdom Viridiplantae; phylum Streptophyta; class Pinopsida; order Pinales; family Pinaceae; genus Picea; species Picea sitchensis. Next base: position 21,998 of record SNQJ01S0116598.1, on the reverse strand, counting down.
CACAAGGATCATGGTCGATCCTCTAAAGGTTGAGGCAATAGTTCAATTGCCTCCCCCGTGCACCATCCCTCAACTTCAAAGTTTGCAAGGGAAAGTGAACTTTTTATGGCGTTTCATTGCAAACTATGCCGAGAAAACAAAGGGTTTTATGTGTTTATTGAATAAGGACGTTCCTTTTCATTGGGACGATTTTTCTCAGCACTCTTTGGCAGCGTTGAAACGCGCCCTCATATCTACCCCTCTGCTTCGGCCACCCAATTATAATAAAGATTTCTTATTATACTTGGCCGCTGGGGAGTTAACCATCGGTATGGTGTTAGTTCAGGAGGATGATTTTCTCTCAGAATACGTGATTTATTACCTGAGCCGAGGCCTAGTTGGACCAGAACTCAATTATTCCCACATTGAAAATCTTGCGTTGACAACAGTTCATGTTGTCCAACGGTTCTATCATTACATTTTGTTTCGCAAGACCACCATCATTTCCATCATGAATCCATTTCAATACGTATAGTTATCGTGATTCATCAAAAGAGAGATCAGTAGATGGATAGTTATCCTCCAGGAATTCAAATTGGAGTTTATTTCGGAAAAATCCAAAAAGTCGATGGTCTTCACGGAACTCATATCGAAACTTCCGATCGAATCAGGTGATGTTATACCCAACGAGTCACCTATCAAAGGAGACATTTTTTTATCACGTCTTCTGACCCTTGGTATGGAAATGTGCTTATCTATCTCCAGACTTTGAAGTGTCCCACCTCTACTTCTTGTTATGAGCATCACCGTATACGCCATCAGGCTAAGAACTATCTCATACTCGAGGACACTTTGTATCATCAAGGTGTAGACTGCATCCTTCACTGATGTCTCACTCATGAAGAAGCGGAAATCGTGCTTAACGATTGCCACATCGGAGCATGTGGCGGTCATCTATCTGGGTTGGAAACAACCCAAAAAATTCTACGATCTGGTTACTTCTGGCCTACATTAATCAAAGATTGTGTTGAATCGGTCAAGAAGTGCCACTCGTGTCAGATATTCTCTCGAAAGATGAGGGCACACCCCGCTCCCATGTTTCCCGTTATTACCATTGGTCCCTTCAATAAATGGGGGATTGATTACACTACATGCAACCCCCCTTCAGCAAGGGGGCACCACTATATCATCGTAGCAGTAGACTACTTCACCAAGTGGGTCGAAGCTATTCCAACGTTTAAAGACGATGGGGAGACAACAACTCTCTTTTTGTTCAACCAGATAATAGCAAGGTTCGTCGTCCCAAGAGAGATTGTCACTGACCATGGTAGTCACTTTCAGAACAAAATGATGACCGAGTTAACATCAAATCTTGGGTTGCGGCAAGAACATTCATCACCCTACCACCCCCAAGAGAATGGTCAGGTGGAAGCTATAAATAAATCTCTTAAGACCATTCTACAACGAACGATCAATTCGGCCAAGTCAAATTGGCATTTGATGTTATACTCAGCATTATGGGCTTACTGAACATTTGTTAAGACTGCAACCGGTTTCTCACATTTTCAACTTGTTTATGGGCTAGAAGCAGTCTTTCCCGTAGAATGTCAGATCCCATCTTTAAATTTGGCAATACAGTTATTTCCAGACACTTCACCGTTTGAAGAGCGATTATTATATCTCAAGCATCTCAATGAGAAACGTCATGATGCGGCCTTAGCTAATGAAGCTCACAAACAAAAATTCAAGTGTCAATATGATCGATCCATTCATCCTTAGATTTTCTCTGAAGGCGACCTTGTCCTGGTCTATCACCAAGATAAGAACCCCCTGGGGGCAGGCAAGTTCAAACCCATGTGGTTCGGACCTTTCATAGTTAAGGAGGTTCTAATAAAGGGTGCTTATTGTCTGGTGGACTTTGAGGGAAATGTTTTGGCGGAGCCTAGAAATGGGCTCTACCTCAAGAAGTATTACTCATAGGTGGGTCACCTTGGGTGAGTTTTTGTAACATATGTATAATCTTTGCACTATTACTTTTTAGTTTTTCTTTTGGTTTTATGGACGTGTCATTTTTTATGTTATATTTTTCACTGTGGCAGGTGTCAAGTGAATCAGAGGTGTTAGTTGGGTTCACGGACGACGCTAGCCGGCACACTTGAAGGCTTGCCTCCGCAGCCTGGGTTATTTTCACACCTCAGGGCCAATTGCTATCTTCAGGAGGTATCTGTTTAGGCAACACTACAAACAATGTCGTTGAATATAGCGCAGTTATTGAGTTACTTCGTGACACTTTGTCGCTTGGTATCTCTCACCTCCGGGTCTATTTAGACGCTCTATTGGTTGTGTGTCAGTTAAATGGAGTCTATCACATTCATGATCCTACTCTACACCGACGGTTCCTTAGGGTACGTCTCTTAGAACGAAACTTTGATTACATTACGTATATCCATGTTCCTAGGAGATTGAATTAGGTTACAGATACTCTAGCTAATCATATATTAGATTGGCATCTTTCACACATGTAAGAAAAATCACACACACACACATGTAAATACATTTTTAGATAAGTGTAATCCATAAAACACAAAAAGATAAAAAAAAATCCATATATATATCGCAAAGCACCAGAGTACATAAGTGGGCGCAAGCACCTCAAAAAATAGGTGTCCAGTAAAGAGTCACGGGGCTTATGCCCTCAAAAATATACAAAGGTGCCCTCGGCACATAGGTGGTATGGCCTAGCTAAGGACGAGGCTTGTTGGCCCTGTTGTACTGAAAAATGGTGTTTTCCAAATGCTGGAATAGCTGGACCCAAGTCCCTGGCACCCCAACTACATGAGGCTGCATAGATGGTGGCAGATCCTCGATCTCTGCCATGGAGACTGTGCGAATGAGTGAGGTAAGGTTCCACTCTACCTGTCTCAAAACTCTCTCAGCGTCACCGGCTGGAGCTCCCCCTACTGCTGTTGGTCCGCCGACTACAACTGGTGCAAACTCTGGTCGAGGACGTCACCTGGTCCTCGCAAAGTCCGTTGGACACACTGGTCCCACATCTGCACATAACAGACACATATCTGTCAAATACTCTGGTATACAAAAAAATGATATATATTAAAACTACGTAAAAATCAAATAACTTTGAAATGAAATCTTACCTAGCTCTCCTCGTACCACTCTGGGAGGTACGCCCATGTCAGGGTCCCTAGAAAAGTCGATTCCGGCATAGGGATAGTCCTCTACCATCAGAATCTGTCGAGACCACCAATCAAAAAACTTGTCGTCAAAGGCCTTGATAGTCCTCCCTCCCCCCTGTCGTGGAAACAAATCCGCCCATCTCTTTACTGTCAGAGAAGAGGCTACGTGCCCTCGTACAATCTCCCTCAGACTCAGACTAGGTACCCTCTCGAAGAATAAATCACAAAGGATAGTACCAAACCCAAAGTTTATGTGCCTCTGCATCCAACACTCTGTCAACTACCTTTTCATGCAGTCTAGTAAAGTAGTACTCCAGTCAAAAACTTGTGCATTCAAGCATTGAACCGCACAATTCATGTGCACCCGGGAAGCCTGGTGTAAAGTTGTGGATCCAATGATCCGCCCAATAAGTAGAACTATCGCTTTCAGCGTTAGGTTGTTGATCTTATGAATCGGCACCTAGGTGCCCACTTTGTCAGTACCTGCCTCACAATGGAGTCCAATCAACTCCGCTATGTTGTGAGGCCCGGAGAGAAATGTGTGAAGGTTGACTGGTTCCCCTCTCCTTAAGAGGCTAGTTAGAAAGTATATATCTTCAGTCGTTGGAGTCAATGACTGTCCCTCAAGTATGAATGCCTCTGCATCCGGGTGCCAATAGTCTATCAAGGCATTCAACAGCCTAGGTTGTGCCCGCATAAATGCACTCTGGAAGAACTTAAATAAGACACATTGCGCTAATGCAGCTACAGTATCAGGGTCATCTGAGACCACAGAATAAAATTCCTCATGCTCTCTCTCTCTCTCCAGTGAACGTACATCCTGCAATTGACAAGTTCAGGAGATATTAGCCCTTGCATTGTTTTAAATTTTTTCTATGTTGGAGGGTATACGCAGGATGTAATGTAGATAGTTGTGTATGCCCGCATGCAGTATTTTCTCTGCACGCAAGAATACATTGGTTGTCATAGGACAACCCATGTATACGTAGGGCCGACCATTTTAAAGGTCAGGGCCCCCCCAAAAAACAAAAAGAAATGCATAAATGAAGAATTGAGATGCAAGGGGAGTTAGTATGTACTTATTTGGTCCAATAGAAAGTTTGTTTCATTCACCGAAGCTCCTAGAATCAACTCTTTTGACAAAGGGGTGTTTTTGTCTCCACGGTCAATTTCTCAATTAACAATGGTGATAATGAGCTGCCAGCTTCTATTTATAGAATTTTTGGCCCCTTTTTGTCATTTTTTGGACCCTTTTGTCTTTTTTTCTAAATTAAAAATCATTTAACATGGTTCAGGAGTTTCTTATGGATTGTTACGATAAGAGTTACTTTGGGTATTGGGAAACTTTTGGAGTTTTGGGTCATTTTCAAGGTCTTTTGGTAAAAAGTCATTTTTCCAACTTTGTGCATGTAAGATAGGATTCCACCTCCACTTGTTGCACCTCGTTTCCTTTTTCTCTTTACCATTGGATCGATCCCACCGAATTGCAACACGAAACCATCATTGTTGCTTTAGAAGTGTCTTATTTTAGTGGTAGAGCCTAACCCTTCATGGATTCCCTAGATAGATCATGGTTGCATTTTGGTGTCCATGCCGTCATTAATGACTATAGGCTCGGGAGTCCTTATTAGTTTTATCCTGATTATGAGCTTGAGCCTCATTTGCATGATGCATTATCACTCTTGACCTTACCCTCGGGACTCCCAAAACACAATGGGTCTTCTTTTGAGCCATTTTCAAACCCTCTAAAAATGAAAAGATTGTCGAGCGATCTTGTTGACCTTCACGCTCGCTAAACTGAAATTTGAAGGCATGTCTGTTCAGTGGTATTTTACCCCTTTTTCGGTCCAGATGGTCAAATGTACGAACAAAGGTATACTCTAGGAGATTCAATTCCCTAGAAGAGTATTCTCAGGTATGATTTTAACCCTTTTTCGGGCCTGAGGGACTAAATTTATGAAAAAGGAACCCCTACGGAGTCCATAGTTAAGCTCTTTTCAGACTCCCTAAAATTGAAAAGATCGTTGAGTGACCTTATTCCTTCACACTCGTTAAAATGGTCCAGAAGAACATTCTTGACAGAGTCCATAGTTAAGCTCTTTTCAGACTCCTTAAAAATGAAAAGATTGTCGAGTGATATTGTCTTTGTCACACTCATTAAAAGGATTTTGAATAGATGTCTGGTTGGTGCTAGTTTACCCATTTTTCGAACTGACTAGACTATCTTCGAAAAAGGTACCCCAGCAGAGTCTCCTTTTACGCTTTTTTAGACTCTCGAAATATGAAAAACCGCCTAGCTTACCTTCTCTGGGCTCGTTAAAATTACATCGAAGGGCGTTACCATTGTGTGTCTTATTAATCGCATTTGCATACCTATGTCTTTGGCCTAATGTCGGCTCCATGTTTCTCTCGATTGAACCATCTGAAGCATGCCTTATACGCAAGCCCTGTAGCACTTTGCCTCTGTGTCTTAACATCTTGGCCCACAGAGGATTTTTCCCAAGTGTCCTTTTCCTACATATGTTCCTTTTCTCCAAGCATCCATATGTTCCTTGTGCTTGGAACTAGTATGTCTGTGACACTCGATCCTCCCTTGTAACATAGAATTATTTTGTTCTTTTTCAAGCTTTCCACAATTATTGAAAAAGAGAAAAAAATCAAATATACCCTAAAAAGAGGAAGGGAAAAGTATTTTCTTTTTGTTGGCAGCACAATGAGTCGCCCTTGGACAAAGCACATCCTTTTGTTTGATCATCAAGCCCTGGGATTTAATATGACCTTAGGAAGTTATTCTCGCTACATAGAGTTGTGTCCTCCTCCATTTCATTATTCTTCCAAACAGATGGAGAGTTTGCATTGCCTCTTGCATCGTAGACTTATGTCAAATAACATGTTGCCTGAGTCTCATATTTTTTCGTGCTATTGTCCAAGGGAAGTTATTACCAATCTTGATTCGACCCCTCTGTATATTGTCTCTTGCCCTCATGCCTGACCATCCTGAAAGCCCAATCAAGTCTTTGTTCAAAATCCATGAAGCCCTCAACCTAATCATCAAAATCCTCTAGTCTATTCCTGACAAGTCGTCGAAGACCTCTGGGTAGTGAAGTCATACACTCATATTACACTCCTACCTGAGTTGTGAAGATTTTGAAGTTTTTTCTCGATCTCTGAAGGCCTCATCTCTAGCCATCAAGCCTTATTCGCTTCTTGAAGATGGATACTATACATGTATATATTTTTTATTTCGAGATGTAGATCCGTTGTGTATTGCTCGCGGCTACACTTTATATAGTTATATGACATGGATATATAGTGTATTTCATTGGTAGCCATGATTTTATTTCATTTCGAGCATGGGTATGCCCGCCTCGGTGAGATAATTGTTATTTTGCAGATGGAACCTCTCGAACTCTAGTCCCTGGGCTCACTTTTTTCATATGTTGGTGAAGATTGATAATGTATTTCGGCCATCAGATGCTCTTCTGACCTCACACATTAGGGGGCATCTGTTATAACTCTAATTTGCACTAGATATGCTTACCTGGCATCAGGCCATCTCATTTTACATATTTTTCCAAGACACTACTGAAAAACTCTTCTTAAAAACACCCTTTTTGAAGGCACACGCGCCCTGCTCCACTATTTCACATGTGTATACGCTAGTTGACCCACTACAGCCCACATATACCTACAAAAGAACGAAAAATGGAAAGTTACAGACGAAACTCACAGTTTTGGGTAAGTTACCTAAACCATTTGACCGCCCATAAACGGTCACTCGACCAAATACCTATCCCTTTCTAGCCTATAAAAGAAGGGATAGGGGTCCCATTTGAAAGGAGGAAAATAATTGTAAAGAAACTCTACCCGATTTCACATTCCTTTTGTCCCAACCTTTTGCAACTAGTGTGTGAAGAGAAGCATATAGAAAAGCAGTTGGAGCATAGTTGAAGAGGAGCCCAGGACCAAATTCGAGGAGCAGTGGTCGTTCTCACTATTGTAAGGTTACTCTTGTGAGATTAATAAAAAGAAGTACTTTTTCCGTCCTGCCATATGAGGTTTGCAATGTTTAAATTTGATTATATTTTGATCAAATCTCTAACCCATTAGTTCATAGATCATATGCATGTGGATTTATTTGTTTGTCTTTTTATGGATGCAGGTCAGCATTGGGAGGAGATTTGCAATCAAGGAGTGACCAAACGTTAAAGGATCAACATCAAACACGGAAACTAAGGTATAGTAACTTGATCTTTTTAACCTTGTATTTGCATATGAATAATGGGGTTTATGATTGGGATGTTGGTAAGAATTAGAAGACTTTAGGTCATTTTCTACATGCATTATAGAACCCTTAATGCTAGTCCGTAGGGGGATTTCCCACCCACAACAACATGGACATCATCTCTGAGCCTGTAATTGTCTGTAGTATGTGGTCCATGCTAGGCAAAGGATAGTTGTCTTTTAAACATGCCCTATTCAGGTTCCTAAAATCAATGCTTACTCTAATCTCCATGTTCTTCTTCCTCACTACTACAATGTTTGACACCCATTCAGAATACATGATCTGCTCAATGATTTTTTCTTCATATAGCTTTTGCAACTCCTTCTGAATGGTCAGGAAAACTTTGGGGATTATGAATCTGAGTCTCTGTCTGAATGGTTTGGCATATTCTCGGAGAGGGATCTCATGGTTAAGGATGTTCTAGTCAAAAAAATTCAACTCGTCATATGACCAAGAGAATACATCCTTGTACTCATGCACCAAACTGATGATCTCTTCTTTTTCTTTCTCTGTGCATGATTTAACTATCTTGATGTAGCGAGGAGACTCCTCAAAACCCACATTTATGTCATCAACCTGTGAGGAAACATCAACTGTATCAGTTTTCTTTATTTGATTCAAAAACCTATCTGATCTATCAAAAATATTCTCAAGAGGAACTAAAGCAGTAGGTATATGATTATATCTCAATTAAATCAATGGAATCTCCTTCCCATATTGCACCTCATCAATCAAACAATCGGAAAAATCTTTCTCACAATGCATAAAATTTAAAATTTGTTCTTCATCATCAAAGACTTGCATATCAGTAATGTTATCAGGACCATGCGAGCAAAAAGATAACTCAACTATATGTCAAATGTAGGAATTAGAGAGAGTGGGGTCAAACAAAGCGGTTGACCTAGCAAGGGAATCAACCTCCCTATTTATCTCTCTATCAATATGAGAAATATTAATTGCATCAAATAACTCAATCTCATCCCATACCACATTCTTGTACCTTCTCATGTGTGGATGTTTCGTTTCGCATTCCTTGTGTACATGTTTCACAATCATCTCAGAATCTCCCTCAACTCTGAGGGATTTCAACCCCATTTTCCTTGCTTTCTTCAAACCTATCAAAATAGATTCATACTAGGCCATATTGTTAGTGCATGGAAACTCTAAGCGACAAGAGAATGGATAAATCATACCGTTAGGTGTAGTGAAAAATATAGCTACGCCAACTACAATGTAAGAACTAGAACCATAAAACTGCATGAGCCATACCTGATTGGGATTGTACTCTGGGACAACAGGAAGAGGGGGATCTACATCATCCATAAGCATGTAGTTACCTAGATCCCCCTCCTCAACCTCGGGTTCCTTGATGTCAGGATACATTAGGTCATTTTCTCCTATCTTTGGGTCCTCCACATTGTGGATCATCTTCGTGTCTCTGAAGACACAGATCTTTATGTCGCCCTTCATCAATATGTCAGCATAAGTCAAATCCATTTGCGAGGTTCCCCCCATGTATATGCACCAATTACAAGACAAAAGCATCCCCCACTGAGTAGGGCAGTCAATGATCACCACATCCATAACCATGTACCTCTATGGACATGGAGGCAAGAAAAATCGTAAGTCTTTGATAATACCAAGGCATTCAACTTCTCTAGCATCCATAGCTTTAACATTTCTATAAGTCCTAGTAATCTGCAAGACTAACTGATTCATTACTTCTAATTTCATAATGTTAGTTGAAGCACCTGAATCAAGCATACAATTCCTCCAAATTAAACCATTAATCTGTAATGACATGAAAAAATGCATGTGGTTTTTCTCTCGCCTGCTTGTCCCTAGGAAGATTTCAAGAATTTCAACATTGAGATTCGCTTCATCTACAGGACAGCCCATAAATTTAAACATGGATTGCTGATAAGAAGCGTTATTTTCCAACTATTTGAGGGGGATAGGGATATTTACCTTGGCTAATTAATATTCAATAAAGAAAACTGCAAAATCAGATGTATGGGTAGAAATATTACCTTGGGAATATGGTTGATTTGGAGCAGATTTATCTTGGACAACTTGTTTATTTGTGGTTGTGCCGCTACTAGAAACATTCTTTGTTGACTTCCCACTTCTGTTTTGGTCAAATAAAGAGAGGAAAATTATCTTGGGACCCTGTGGAGTTGGTAAGAGAGCATTTTTGGCTTGATTTTTTTGTTGGTTTTATGAGGAAGGCTCTTTGGAAGTCTGGGGATATTTGGCTTTGTTCCTTCTAACGTACTGTCTTTGGAGCTCTTCTAACCTAATCATGTGCACCTCCTTAGCTCTTTGGATTTCCTCTCTCCTAGAAGGCCATGCAGTAGGTGAATATAAAGTGTACCTGGCCTCCTGGTGAAGGGAAGAATCGATCTGAAAGACACCTCTGTTGTGAGACTAGATTTCTCATGAGGATGCATAGGGGTGCTCTCGAGAATCCTCCAACTCCTCATGGAGTTCTCCCGTCATGTTGACCATGTGGTCCTCATGACTATCTGACCCTAGAAAGACATGCGCATGTTGGGAAAAAAGATGGCAAGTATCCTCAGGGTGAGGCATGTCACAAGATCTACAGTAAGGGCTTGAGAAAAGTGGGTTTTTCCCTACAAAGTTCTCTTCTGGAGCTGGATTGGGATTTTTAGGGTTTTCAAAATTCCTATGGGCCTGAAAGTTTCTCTTCTGCTGATTGAAATTCCTTTGGGATGAAGCAGGTGGATGGGAGGGTTTATCTTGGATATTAAGATTTTGGACAAGGTCTTGCAGTAGGCTCACAACTTGGGGATTGTTGGATAAGTCATCCTCCTCTTTCTTGGGTTCTTTCTTGAGTTCTAGAGGAGGTTGGGCGAGAGGTGGAGAAAGGGTCTGAGATGTTTTTCGGCCTTGTGTATCTAGCAACTCTTGCAATGAAACCTTGGCCTGATTTGCAGTGATGAAATGCTTCTCCATATTGAGGGATTCTTTGAAAGCTCCTTCCAGATCATGTGGTTCCTTTTGTTTCAATAAAACGCAAAATAATCCATCAAACTGTTCAATATAAAATATTAAAGAATTAGCAGGATTAGGTCTAACAGTGTGTGGAATCTTATAATATGCTTTCATAAAACATGAATTGAATTCTTCCATGGATTTTTTTTCATCTTTCTTAATCAAGGAAAAATATTTAAGGAGAAAAGCATTGTCCTATTTGTGAGACCATTTTTCCATGAATTTGTCATGAAAAGTAATCCAACCATCAATATTGTTCATTGCAAGCGCTTTGTACCAATATCTTACATCCAAAGTCAATGACTGCAAAAACATCCTCATGACCACATCTTCTTCAGTCGCACCTATGTTTTCCAGATACTCCAAGAAAACTTTGATGTGGGAATTTGCAGTGATGGCGTTGTTCCCAACGAACTTAGGCGTGTATTTTCCATAATTATTAGCAGGAAAATCATTTAAAGGATTTTCTACATTGGCCATATTCAAGGGATCATATAGGTTGAGCATGAAGGAAACCCTAGGTTGGTTTACTCCTGCCATTGGGAAAACTGGTAAAATCAAAGGGTTTGCTTGTGCAACAAGGGTAGGAGGAATTAGGGTTTGTGTAGATGATGAAGATGAGAAAAGATGTGAATCTACAACAAGAATCTGTGGGTTTGGTTTTAAACGAGATGATTTTCTTAAGGTCCTCAATGGAGTCGCTTTAGATCTGCATGGAGTCTCCGGGTGAACTAAATTCACCAAAATGTCATCTACCTGGGCTTAGAACTTCTTCCATGGAAACGACACCAATTTGTTAATGCTAAATATGACACCCTAGGCTTTAGGTCGGTTTTATATTTGAGGGAATCAAACTAGGCTTAATTTAGGGGTGGATCCTACTATCACAAATGATGTCACCCCTCTCGTTTTGGGCTAGTGTGTGCCAACCACAGGGAGGCTACCCTAGGCCATGTTTCTTGATGGATGAGATTTGACATGAAAAACACAAATCAAACAAGCAAAAGATGGTTTTGGGATGAAGGTTAGATAACCTCACCCAAAACTTGCATAAAAAATGATTTTAGATGAATTTTGGTGGAAAACCCTAAGCAGAGCAAACCATTATAATGCAAAAAGAAAGTAAATTGAGAGGGAAGAGTGCTTCAAAGGTGCCAAATCGACCCCAAGTGAAGGATAAGCTTCAAGCACCTGCAATTAGTTATAAATCCAATGAAACAACAAGAATCTATGCCAAAATCAACACATAAGACTCTTTATTCATGTCAAATCAAAGGAATGCCTCCATCATAGAGAAAAGCCAAGAACTATTACAATGATTTCCAAGAAACTAATAATTCGAAGCTAGAATGAGAGAGTAGTAATGCTCCTGCAATAGAGTGATCAACCTATCAACTGTGGAAGAATGTTGCATATATAGCTAAATACATGAAGAATTTGCCTTGATGTTTCCAAACTGGGCAAAAAGCTAGCCAACATTCCTCACCCAAGTGTCAATCTGTCCACCTACCATGTGTCATTGCATAAATTCCTGCTAAAACTGGTTGAGCGAACCTTTCCCAAGCCTTCTAGTCAAATCTGGGGGTTATCTAGATAAGAATGGAGGTCGAATGAGTCAAAATTGGTTAGGTATGAGGAAGTTATGGCCAAAAAGGTAGGAAGGGCAAACCTCATGGAGAGAAATAGGTTGCTTAGGTTAAGGGAATGAGGGAAACTTAGGTCGCATGAGTGAAAGAGGGGAAGGAAAAAGGAAAAAGTGAAAAGCTAAAGCAAGAAAACGGGAAAGTTGGGAAAGGGAAAAAGAATAAAGCTAAAAGTTCAAAGCATAAAGTAGGAAACTTGCCCAGTTTGACTTTTGACTTTCTTTAAGATGCTTTAGACTTTGGGAAACTTCTTTACTTTGTTCAGTTTTTATTTAGAAAGTGTTGGGAGACTTAGTGGGCCCAGTTTTAGGAGGAAAAAGGCCCAAATTTAAGCGTGTGGGCCCCACATGGGTCACCACCTCACCCTACCACATCATCACCTGTGCCACCTCATCACCTTGTGCAGAATTGGACAAGGAGTAATAATATGCTATCAAATAACTGATGTGAGGGGTCAATAAGATCCTCATGGGTAAGAAGTTTCCCATAATGTTGCAAGTCTCTCATACTCAAACTTGGCACTGAAACCTCATCCTGTAATAACTCAGAAATCACTAAAACAAACTCTGAACTCAACTCATGTAAGAAAACATCCTCTAACTGACCAGGAGAAGAATCAATGTGCCTGGAAAACCTCTGAATGATGGTCTTGTGCTATCAGAAATAATCTCTGAATGCCAGCCTGAAAGGGTAGACTGACCCTTTGACCATCCAAATCTCAAGGGTGATATTTTGGGGTCAAAAAGTCCTTGAACTCATTTGAGGTGTATTCACCTCCATTATCTAACCTCAAAAATTTAATATTTCTTCCAAAGATATTTTATACTAAATCCTTGAATTCTTGAAACTTATTGAAAACTTCATCTTTTTCTTTCAAGAAATAGATTCATGTTTTACGTGAGAAATCATTAATAAAAGTAACATAATTTAAAATTTTACCTAGAGATGGTACCATCATTTGTCCACATACATCTGAATGTATAATGTCCAAGATCCTGTTGGATCTATTGTCACGGCTTGGAAAAATTCCCTTGGAATTCTTTCCAAGTGCACATCCTTTGCATGTTCCATCATGCTCCACCTACATATTTGGTATACCTGTAACCATCTTTCTCAAAATTGGCAAGGCTCTATAGTTGAGGTGAGCAAGTCTTTGATGCCATAGCTCACTAGAGATAATATTGGTGTACAAGGGATTATGCTAGGTGTCCCTTTAATTTATACAATCCTCCCTCTCGGACACCAATCACAGTAGTTGAATCTATATTTGAACCCTTAGGCCATAAAATGACTTGGCCATCAACAAAAGCTACTATGAAGCCTTGATCTTCTAAAGAAGAGATAGAAAGAATATTCTTATGTAAACCTTGTACAGGAAATACATCCTTTATAGAAATAGAGTTACCGTAATCAAGTTGGTAGGAGGCTTATCCTACTCCTTTTACTGCATGCTTGGAATCATCTCCAAGTTCCACCTGAAGGGACAAACTCTTTTCCGTCAAATTTGTAAGAGAATTTTAGAAACCAGACATGTGCTTGGAAGCACCACTATCCACTAGCCAAATATCACTTCCTTGAGTGATGGTACCTGTGAGAGATGAGATAAAGACATACTATTCATATTTTGTTCCCCTTATCTTCTTCTGAGATGTATACTCCTCCATATTTGTTGCATGTGCATGATTTTTCCTCTTTCTTTTCCCTTGAGAACACTGGTAAGCAAAGTGTCCCAACTTCTGACAGTTGAAACATTTAATCTTAGGTACATCCTTCTTGTGATATGGAACTGATCTTCTATTTTTCTTTGAACCATTGTTTCTTATTTATTTCCTTTTCTTCACATGAGAAACAAGAGCTTGGTTCTCTTCATCATTGGTCTTATGTATATTGGATGTCAATCTTGATTCTTCTTGGACATAGTATGTCCATAGCTTGTCAAATTTAGGCAATTTCATTCTTGCACAAATTCCCTAAACAAATGCATCCCAAGAAGAAGGAAATCAATTTAGAGTTGTAGTCACAAGCTCTGCATCATCCACTAAATCTCCAATAGTTACTAGTTGATCCTTGATCTGATAAATCCTCATGAAGTAGGTAGAAACTGAATCTGAATTGTTCATCATCACATTTTCGAGTTGATGCCTTAGGGTTAGCTTCATGCTTGTATTCTTTCTTTCATATAGCCTTGTTAAGGCATTAACATCTCCATTGGTGTCTTCAATTCTGATACATTAGGAATCAAGTGGTCCTTGATTGAATATGTGAAAGCCTTGATCTCATTTTTTGTATTCCTTGTCTTGGCCTCTTCCTCTTCTGGTTCTGGGAGAAATTGTTTGACATGATCCAAGAGCTTATTATCTTCTATAATGAGAAATATTCTATGCTTCCATGATCTTAAATTGTCCACTCCATCCAGCCTATCTTCAACGCCCATACTGGTAGTCATTTTTTCTTGTAGAAACCCTAGGCCTGAAAAGTCCCAAAATTTCAACGTTCTTAAAAAGTTAATTCTAGGGATTTAGGACATGTGCTAGGGTTAGGTGTGTCATCGAGTACAATTTTCTCCTCAATGCTAGCACTAGAAATCCCCAATTACTTCAAATATTTGTTCTTGTTGGTGTCTTGGGCTAAGTCAAATTTGGATTTGATCCTTAAGCTCTGAAACCATGTTAGAATTTCTTAAATTTTCAGTAGAAATCAATTTACCAGAGTATTTTGATATTCTTTTGGTATTCAAAAAACATTTAATGAAAATATAAGCAGGATCTAGAAGCATATAGAAAAGCACAAGAAGACACAAAGATTTGTCTTGGGAAAGCCCCAAACTCAGGGAAAAAACCAACCAACTTTTATTAGAGAGAATATTTATGATAACACAATACAACCATGACCAAGCTCTATTCACATGAGAAAAATCAGCAATGAAGAAACCATTATTGCAAGTAATTATCTCTTCTTCTTTTCAAACCCTAGCGAGGGTAGAAAACTGAGAAACAAAAGAAAAACCCTGAAATATGATGTGTAATAACCATAGCAAGAGTGCTAGAGTACTCAACCTCTTCCAACAAACTTCCCAAGACAAAACAAAAACCCTAGAAACTGTAGTAGTTGCATCTTCTTCCTTGCCTCAGACTTGTTACTTCTTTTCTTGAGTAAGAGAGTTGTGTGAGTGTGTTTCAAATGGCAAGGCATCTCCCTTTATTTATATTCTTCAAGTCACTTTATTAGGGCCAAATTCTATTCTTGTAAATTCTATTTTCACTTTATTATTTTCCTGTGGGGCCGACTTCTATTCTGGGGTATTCTTCAATTGTTTAATGGTCTTCCTTTGACTTCTTGGAATATTCCTCTCTAATGAAAAAATTCTAAGAGGGAATACCTCTCATTACTACAAAACATCAACAATGAACGCTAATGAAGACAACATTAGGAGGTTGTCCTAGCAAGACCAAGAAAAAAAAGAAAGAATGAAGGAATTAGAAGAGAAACTTCAACAAATGAAAGTAGATGAAAGAAAATTCCAGAACTTTGAAGCAAGTGCTGAGAAAGTAAGAACAGAGCTAGAAGAAACCATGGTAGAAATGTATGCAAATTTTCATCTCTTCCAACAAGCGGTCACCATTGTTATATATCAGCATGGTCAGGTACAAGAAAAACTTACACAATTTAACACTATCCAAGAAAGGATGGGTTATAATGACCAATGGATCGTAGAGAATCCTAATGCACCAACCGAGCTTTATCGCCCCTCTAAAATGGAGAGGAAAACATATATCCACTCATTAGATTTTTTTCAACAAGATGGTCAAAGAGTTGATAAATCAACTACCAAATCAATGGAAATATGCTTGAAATTATAGAAGGTTCCTAAATAATTAATCAAAGGATGTCGACTCCCTCATTTGGAATAACTTGGATAGAACCTAGTCATGAAGGAGTTAGTGGGAAAATTCCAAGACAACACTAATCATCAGAGAAAGGTCATCAAATTATCTACCAAGGTGACCACAGACTTGATAGAGAAACATATTATACAACCTACCAGAGTGACACCATGATCCAAGCATTCATGGCTACTTTGTCTAAGCATATGTCGGTCATTGAAGACAACATAGCCATGCACGTTGTAGCATTAGAGGAACTACTCTACCGAAGGATCATTTCCTTGTATGATCAGCTGGAGGTGTGGACAGTTTATCTCAAGGATATGAGTCCTAAATAAGAAAAAACATCAATCAGAAATTGTTATTACCTATCTTTGATTTTGTCTTTTTCTCAACCAACCTCAATTTTTTCCTTATTATGTACACTTGTCACTAAGAAAAAGGAAACTTAATGGTTTTGTAACAACTTCTTTAAGGGGAATACAAAGATTCACTTAACAGTTATAAGTGATTATATAAATGAAAGAATATGCCCATTTTGTGGGGGATATTCAAGAACTGTATATACTCAAGAACTAATTCAAGGACTTATACTCTGTTAATGAATATTGAGAATACCTTAGGGCCAATTTTTTGCAAGAAAGGAGAATTTATGTGTGAAGTTGTCTTTTTTGTGAACAATTTCAAGTGGGATGTATGCTTTTCACATGGACTGTAAGAATGCTTGTTTTCTTATAGGTTGATATTATGCACTCTATGTCATTCTACAATTTTTATTATTCTTTAAAATATCTTGAAGTCCTGAGATTGTTGAGTTGTTAACATATGCATAAATATAATTTGGATTGTTCAGGTTATGTGTATGTGTGAACATGTTTCTAACCTTGCAAATTAATTTCAGCTACCCATGTGGGGGTTTTCTGTAAAGTTTGGTTTCATTTACAACTCACCCTTGTTACTTTAGTATGCTCCTAGCTAGGATAAGGTAGGATATATTAGCAATAGATTAGTTTTGTTTTAATACATAGTCTTCATCTACATCTTTTCATTGCATAACCATCCATCATCCACCTTCATCGGTAAACCAGACCACAATCAGAAAAACCAAAAAATAGCAATGACAGCCGAGCCAAATTATGGATGGCTCTCCTAAACCAAATGGTGCATAGTCTAGTTGGAACTATGTACCGAGGAGTACCCCCTATTGTTGCAGGGCAAATTCTTCCCCATCAACACAAATCCTCCAACTATTGTTTCTTCTCTTTGATACATCCCTCCAATGATGCCTTTACTCTTACCAATTCTTCCCCTGGATGATTCTCTCTTAAGAAAATCAATACATACTTCTTATTAGAACTGATCGACTTTTTGGTTTGGTTGGCACTTACTAGAGAAATATTCAATTTACCTTTGTGTTTATTGATGATGTAATACTTCTCATCCTTGATCGAGTGGTACTATTTTTCTCTTTGCATGATGATCACATCCCTCATATACATGTAGGGGATTCCAAACACTACACCACACACATCAAGGGGTACTACATCTAACTCCAATTCATCAATAAAATATGCACTTACAACAAACTTGATTGTACATTGTTTAGTGACTTTGATCTCTTCTTCATTATTCACCCATCCCAATCGATATGGGTTCGAATGATCATGAACCTACAACCCAAGATTGCAGACTAGATCATTTTCTATGAGGTTGGCCTATGAACTAGAATCAAATAGAGCATCTACCTTGGTCTTTTTGACCTAAATCTTAATGTGGAATATTTTTGTCAACTCCTTCTCTTCCTTGCTATGAAGGATACTCAAATTCACCTCCTTCTACACTAAAGTACAGAAAATATTCTCATCTACATCCGACTTGATCTTTACCTGGTTTCTTGAATCCATACCCAACATGTTTTTCTTCTTAGAATCCTTCTTACAACTTTTGGATGTAGATTTCGATGCTTGTCTTTGGTGTGACCATCGATATTGCAATGGTTGTTTGGATCCTTTCACTAATGTTTAGTAGCTATTGTTTTCATGCTTTTTCCTTTCCACTTCTTCTTCCCCTCCTTGGAATCATCTTAGTGGTATTTCTATTTAGAACCACTTGGATTCCCTTTCTTATGGTCTATGTTATCTAGGTATTGTGCTTTTACATGGACTTCATCAATGGTCCTCGGTTTGAAGAGAACCACTTGCTTTAAAAAATGATTGTGTAGACCCCCCAAATACTTGAGAAGGACATCTAGGTTCTTGGGAGAAACCCAACATGATCACCATCTTCCTGAATTTGATGGTGTACTCTTGCACACTCTAACCCCCACCTGTGCTTGAAGTGATCCCAACGGATCCACTAGTTCTCTATGTACCCAATAGGGTAAAACTAGGACTTGATGAGGGTTTTAAATTCCTCCCACTTAGTTACTGGTGGATCACCCTCTAGCCTAAGTGTCTATGTGTGTCTTTCCCACTAGGTTAGTGCATGGATCTCTAGTTTTAGTTGGGAAAATGAAATCTTCGGCTCTTCATCTATATTATGGACGTTGAAATACGCTTCTAAATATTGTAACCAATGATTGAAATTAACAAAATTGATCTCACCTTGATAGATATTGATGTCCACTTTTGCTTCCATTTTGAATAGAGGTTATTTAGTGATGGCATTGGAACTTGGTTTCCCTTTCTCAGGCTCTTTTTTTCACTCATTTTTTAGGTATTCACTATCTCTTCATTTCTTATCCAATTCAACTTTTGAGTTACAACCACCAACTTCCCTAAAAGGTATTAACTTTTTTTCTAGAGTGGCCATGAGGAGGGCCATGTTGTGAGAAATATCAACAACTTTCTCTTCCAACCTCATAAATCTCTCTTTTGTTGCATTTCAAGGGTTGTTATGACTGGACTCATCCTCTGTGGATAGGGTTTTGTGACTTCCTTACTAAGCTAATTCTTAGATATTGCAACTTCCCACAAATACCCCAAAGAAAATTGCTCTGACACCAATATGATATGTAAACTGCCATGGATATTCCACTAAAATAATTTATCAGGATAAATCTTGTATTATATTGAATTTTTTTTATGTAGGTTTATTTCTTTAGATCTCAATTTTGTTTGCACTAGCTTATTGCTCAAATTTATGAAAATAATTGAAATATGAAAAAGAAAGAACAAGCAAATAAACACACCATTCACACAAATGAAAACAAGATGTATTCCAAGAAACCAAAATAGGAGAAAACTTAGATCGAAGGTAAGGCCTATGCTCTGCTCTCTATTCTTCAGTTATGAAAATGCAAATACAAAGAAAAATGCACTCAATATGGAGTTAACTTTGACACTATGGCATGAATGGATGCTATAAAATATTCTTCCTCCCCAATTATGCTCTCAAATCCCACTCCTAGATTCTTTGCTCAACTATGAAACAAATACAATGCTAAATAGCGGAACCCTTTCTCCTCTTAACGACCCAGTATTTAACATAGTCTGATAGTCGTCTAGGGTTAGGTTTTTTGCATGTCTCAACCCTCAAATAGTGTTAGTTTTTGGACCTTCTAGAATATTCTTGAAAATTCACATGTGGCTAGATCCATATGTGTGAGTAATGGGGGCTAATGTGGTATCCACTCGGTACCATGGTGGTTAACAAGGTAGGTCAACTTGTAGGAGGCATAACTTCCTCATATGAGCCCTGGTTGAGGTGTTTTTCACACCATTAGAAAGGTCTTGGTGTCGAGAACAACATCGAGGGGTTGTAATTTTTTCTTGAAAAAAAATTTACCCCAAAAAGTGTCTTTGGATGCCTCAAAATGGTTCTGGAATGTTCCAGATCCCAAATCTCCAAACTGGGACCTGCCATTAAAATGGGCCCTGCAAGCCAATTCCTCCAATTTTACCACCTAGAAAGTATCAAGATTGATGAAAAATTATATAATGATCCAATCCATATCACCTCTCCCATACAATACAACATGGACCCATGATCTTGTTCAGGTGGAATGTTTCTTGGTTTTTCACAACAATTGAATTTCTTTATTTCTTGATGGACCCCTCTCCTCGTAATATAACACCATTCATCAATCTGACCTTAGATAGGTGCATTGTGACTATACATAGAGAGAATATTATTAATAACCCTAGAAACCACCTCACAGTTGAGAGGTGGTTAGCATAGATGAAAGTTGTTTTTTTATAAACCATCTTTCAACTTCCACAATTCATGTGTTCACAACATGTGTAGTGGTGGTTTTAAATTGTGGAGGCCTACATCCTCATTAAATAATTGCATGTTCATCATACACAATAAACAAGGACAATTGATCATTGATATAGTGCCAATGTTGTATTTTTTTAGATAATACCCCAACATTTGACTTCAAACTGACATTTGATTTGACCCTTCACCATTGCGTTTCCTAAAATCTTCCTTTGATATTTACAAGAAAAGAAAAGGCATGTGCCTTCTCACGGCTTCATCTATGAAAAAAATAAACATGAAGTCATCATTAACAAGGTAATTGAATGTGTGACTATCACATGTATGTGTAGTTTTTGTTGGAGGGCAGATTTTGCAAGCATTAGACAATAGTGATACTAAAATTTCTAGAAAATGATGTATTCTCTATAAGTACAATGTTGTCTCTAACAACCAAACTATATATTAATCATTTTTGCGCCATGAATTTTCTTTTGTGATTAATTTTAATATTACAATATAGATGGAGTTGAGAAATTAATTTCTCAATCTCAAACCACACATTTTCTCATGGTTAAAACCCTTTACCATTACATTCCTTCACAGAGATTGAAAATTCCTTCAATTTAATTGTAGGGAGTACAAGGAATGAGATCTATCATTCATAATCTGATGGAAGGCCATTCGTTTTCTTCAAGGGTCATTTGATTTTCGGTCTAAAAAGTTTGTAAGGTTCCCATAGACCTTTCCCCTTGGTTTTCTTATTGGAATCCATGATTTACCTTGCATTTTACTCATAGCAACAACATCAAACATAAACATTGTCAACAAATCAAAACATGACTTTCCCATTATTCTTTTGCTCAACTATGATATTTGTTCTCAACTAGGGAAATTTTCTAGATATGGGGATGCAGGTATATAATATACAATAGAATGGAACAAAGAAATTTTGCACTCCACATTGTATATGGAGATGTGAGGTTGTGAGAACTAGACCATGGTAGGAAAGGGATGGAAAGATTTTCCACACTTTGGATTTCATGTTAGATGTGGAATGTGGGATTGCAGGCTAAATGACAAGTAAAATTTTGAAAGGAAGCTCCACATTCAAAATACCCAGTAAAATATGGGGAAGCAAAGGAAAATCATTAACATCTTGCTCCAAATTGATAATATGTGTCTTTGTTTTGAAAAACCCAATAAGAAGATGATTTTAAAAGTCATGAAAGCCCTTTTCGAATAATTTCAAACAAATGGGTTTTGAAGAGCTTGATCTCAAAGGAAGGAGAAGAATGCTAAATTGAACTCTAGAGTAAAAAAACTCTTAAGATAATGGGTCTTTCAACAAAAGCAAAGTTTTTTAAAGATTCACAAAACCTCAAATATAACACTTGAATTCAAATGAACTTTGTTATGAAAACTAGATGAAGACCAAAATTGAAATCAAAGGGTAAGGAGGGGTTCTCAAGTTTTGTGAATTTGGGGTAGTTGTTGAGGGCTCAACATGTTGTTATTATTTATTACTTTTTAAGAATTTCATTATTTATGATATATTTCATAATATATTATTTAATTTTATTGTGAAATAAATTTATATTACTAAACATGGATTTTAATAATTAGTTTTTAAAATGATCTCATCTTTAAAAAAATTGTTCACAAATAAAGTATTAATGATTAAATACAAATAATTAACAATCACCACAATCAAAATGATTGTAGATATAATCATTGGTATTGGCATAGATTTGTTACAAGGGTAGATAAATCCCACTAGCTTAATGGTTTCATATTA
>SNQJ01S0116596.1:10233-27842 GCA_010110895.2 Picea sitchensis | reverse complement strand
GATGGTGTTGGAATCCAAACTCTGAAAGGATCTGTCGAAGCCACAGGGCTTCCTGACTTGCATTTACCGCTGCTCGGTACTCTGCTTCTGCTGAAGAAAGTGCAATAGCCTGTTGTTTCTTAAAGGCCCAAGTGACACAAAGAAACCATAAATCTTAACATGGTATCAAAGAAACAATCACAATGCACAAAGAAACCATAACATAGGATATATGTGGTTCACCCCCAGCTTGGGGCTACGTCCACCAACTCTTCTTCTCTTTATTATCTTCAGTCAATTGTCTATATGCACATAGCCACAAGATCCTACTTCACATAGGACATGAGAGCTGTGCGCACTTAGCCAGATCCTCCTTCCACAATCTAGGTTACAACACAAAGCCTTTACACAATCTCTTACAATCACTTGCACTTAGCCTTGCAAGTATTCACACTGTGTGCACATAAAATTTACAAATATTACTCACACTTAGCACAACATCACACAGATGTTTTCCACACCCCTTACTCACTTCACCTAGGTATCTATTTATACATTAAAAAATGGGCCTAAAAATGGGTAAACCCATGGGCCGACATCCCCATACCTGTTACTTAAGCCCAGAACCCAAAAATGCCCTAAAAAGGGGCCGAGATCTCGCGATCTCCGCTTCAACTTGCGATCCGCCTTCGACAGCCTGTTAAAGTCCCAAAATAGGTCAAAACTGACCAAGGATCTCCAAAACTTGGTCAAGGGCCAACATGCCCCCAACACTCACCTGTGACTCATCCTGAGTAACTCTTCTTTGGTTAATTCTGCCTCAAAATCCTCAAGCTTGACTCGAGATGCTTCGAACTATTGCTGCGCTAAGGCCTCCTACTCAGAGAACTCCTGAAGAAATTCCTCGTTCACCAGTCCTTCCAAGCATTGCTCAACTGTAGTGACTACTTGATCTAGTTCTTCTCCTCATCCTTCAATCTCCTCAAATAGTTGACAAGCTGCATCCTAGACTGGCTGGAGCCTCTGAGTCACTTCCATGACTTTGCTCTGTATGGCATGGACTTGATGTTGAACAAAGCACTATTCCTGGGATCTTTTCATTCTTTCAACTGTAGACAAGAGCTTCAACTGTGCTTGTACCATTGCTGCTTGTTGCTTTGCCTCATGGAGTTGGGACTCCATTGTCTTTAGTTGAGGATCCTCAGTAAGTTGTTCATATGTATATGCATTGTGATCACTGAGCCGTTTACATTCCATGGAAAAGGCCTTGATTTTCTCAACTACGCTCCAAGCAGTTGCTTCTCTTTGATCCCACACGTCTTGCAGAGTGTTTGGCATTGGCTATAGCTCTAGATCTATTATATCTGTTGAAGCTGCTGAATGGATTCAACAAGATTCGCTACTTGATTCTCTACTAGGTCTTCCTCCTTTTTCTCTAAGCATGTCATAGAACAAAGTGCTATGTTGACTGCTTCCTTTAATCCAACCTTCTCAACAAGCAACTGTTCCTTCTCTTGTTGGATTTGTGCTTTCTCCTCTTCAAACTTTGACTGGAGGGAAACCTTCTCCTTCTACACCACTGTGGCCTGTTCCTTTTCTTCCTGGGCATGATGAAGCTGAGATTCGGTCGCATCGACTATTCTGCAGAGTTGGGCAGGCTCATCTCCCAACTCTAGTTCTTCTGATGGCTGGGGCGTAATGGACACTTCGCAGCTGGAGTGAAGGGCCTGCTGTACCCCTCTTAGTTCTGTCAAAATTCTATCATACATGGCTTCTTGTTTAGCTTCACTATTCTGCAAAATTTCCTGGGATGCATCTGATACAACTGCGATGATGTAGTCGAAGTCATCAAGCATGAGCACAGTCTGCAACTTGGTCTTACTAGCTTTGGATTTCTTTCGCGAGATAGGTTTCATGGGAGAAACCTTTCTTTTCTTAGATGGATCAATCTCATCAACGTGATCCATAGGCGGTGTTACTTCGCCTTGCTTCTGCTGATTTTCTTTCCCATTGTTTTCTTCTTTATCTACTTCATCGCTACCTCCTCCTCTAGGTGATTCTAAAGTAGTTTCTTCTGATGCATTACTCAGTTTCTATACCTCTTCTATCTTCTTCCTTCTGTTGGTTCCAGGTGTGTCATTTTCTTCGCGGGTGGCCTCCGAGATTCTGATTAGTTTGGGATCGGACAATTTTGTGGGGTCAGCATGGATGAGGAGCTCTGCATGCCATTCCTTAGTTATCTATTCAAGGTCCTCTTCTGTGAGCTTATAGTATGACTAAATCTCTTCTTTAATATCATCCGCATGCACAGTGATATAAATAAAATGCTGATCTATGTGGAAGTTCATAAGGGGATTGAATCGATGTAGGGTGTTTGACGTCATACAAGGGACAACCTCAATGGCCATCTTTAACTGCAGATAGTAGGTATGGAATATTGCGTTCAACTGCTACTATTTTCCCATATTGCGCGAATACTAGAGTGTGGTGAACTTCGCAGTGAGTGGCTTGAATGACTCAATGTCCGGGAAGGTCGCACCTTCCAGCATCTCCCAAGATTTAAATGAGACGAGGATCATTAGCCATCTAAAGTGGAACTCGCAGCTCTGATCCTGAGCTTCGCGACAATCCAATCCTAACTGGTTGACTAATTACTTGTCCCAATTCATCTGTAGTCCTTCTATGCATTTTCCCGTGAGGTCAATGATGAACCCTGTGACCTGTGTAGGTATGTTCTTTCACACTTTCTTTCCCGTGATCAACTGGTAGGCCAGGCGCATTGCGCCATTCTGTATGGAGGCTACCTTGTAGCCTCATGTCCCCTTTTCTAGATCACCATAGGTATCCTTAATCCTCTATGCCAGGGCATGATCTCCAACCTTCCCTAGGTAGAATTCTTGCGGGTCTGGTCCCTGCATGCTCAATCTAGTGATCCTATGGATCAACATTGGGTCAATGGTGATGCATATATCTATCCATATATAGACACCATGGTAGTGTGATAGCATGATATTAATGCACACGTTAACTTCCTGGTGCCTTCCAAAATGTGGTATCTTCATTACGTTAAAGATAGTGAACTGCGCGAGGTTCATAGTCCATGGTTGGGGGATTATCCTTGAGTTATTCCCCTTCATCCTAGTCAAGTGCCTGTGAGGGGTGAGCATGTTGTGGTTCTTGCGATCCCCTAGGTTGAAGTCGCTAAATTTTAGTGTCATGATCTTGTCTAGCTGGGTTCGAACTGCACGTATCCCGTTTGAGAGGTACGCAGTAACCAGGGTGTAATCGAAGTCCCTTAGGACACTGTCACGACTCACTGTGTCGGCCAGGGGAGAGATGTAATCGGGTAGGATAGACGAGATCAACTTCACATTCACCAAGTCATCTCAATGCTTGGTTCATTTCTCAGCTGCAGCTCGGGATGGTCCAGATCCGCGAGTAGTTGACGGAGAGGCTTGCACTCCTCTCGTTGACGAAGCTTGAATCCCTGCGGATATTGCTTTTTCGTCCATTAGATCGATTAGGAATTCTTCTACAGGCTTTTCGACTGTGCTGAGTTCATCCAACATACACGATCGATATCAGATACTCAGGTCGATGAACAACTGTTCAATATAATAAAACAGGTGGCAGAGTCTTAGTAAACACAACACATAAACAATGAATTCTCTCGTTGGCACAGATACAATTTGAAAACGTATTCTCGGTGAAACATTCGACAGAATAAGTAGAAAGTGGTGTAATGGATCTCTCCAATGGGTGAGAATCCTTCATCAATGCAGTCCTGTCCATTACAGTGTGGTCCCAACGGCCCGATGCCGAGCTTTTTGGCCATAACTATTGTTCTAACTGTTCGGGGCCGTTAGTCTAACGGTCATAATGCCTCCAACGGTCATATCTCTCTGCCATGGTGAAGTGCCACTTGGCGTTGTTCTGATATCTCGACGAAGTTCCAGTTTTTCAAACCTACCTTCTGCGAAGTCTCCTCCGGAACGTCCTGCAGCTTTTCTAGCTTTGCTCTCTTCTTACTGAGATTTCTATCTTTCTTCCCTGTGATCCGTATCTTGGTATTCCTCTTTACATTCTGATTCTTATCTATACTCAACATAGTAACTTCGCGCTGATGAGATTCTATCATAGGGTTCAAGGGTAATAATTCTTTTCTGTCTGGGGTAGGTGCTCTACTTTCCTGTATGGATAGGTTCTTCAAATAATCCTATGTTTTTTCAGCTTCGACAACCCAGTCTCTGGTCCTAAGTTGCTTTGACTTGTCCTCCTATTCTTATATCAAGTGTGCTATTCTCCTAGTCATGAAATATTTAAATTCTTGCTTTTTCTATTATAGGGCCTCTTCTTCTTTTCACTGTATCTGATCTTTTTCAATCTAGGGTTTTCCTAATAACATAACAAATGGGGCAGTGTTCTCAACGAATTTAACAAACTCAAATTCTTCCTCTGTTGAAGTTCCATGAGCACACATAGAGGTCTGATCAAGTCTTCCACATAGGGTTATAAGTTTTCCTCTAAAGAATCCTATTCCTCCTAATGAAGGAACCATAGCAGGCCTTCCCAAAATTTCCCAAGTACTTTCTGTCATAACATTGACCTGTGTTTCCTCATCTAGAACACAGTCTATGTCGAAGTCTCCTATTCTCCCTTCTATAATATCTTTTTGTTTGAAGATCTATGATAAGTTAATATCTCTGTGATTATTCAGGGTTTCTTTCATTCGTATTAATGCAGTCTCTGATTCATTCTGGGGTTCTACCATGGTCTTAGTTTCTTGTCCTTCCTCAAGGTTTTCTGGTCTCATATTCATTCTTTCAACTTTAGCAATCATTCTAGGGAAATCCAAAACTTCATGGTCCATAGCTTTACAACAAAGACAACTAGGTCTTCTATCAGGGAAATCCTTAGCAAGATGGCCCGGTCTTCTGCAACCGTAACAAAGAGTTAATCCTCGCTTTCTCTTAAATGATCCCCAACTTTTCTTGTATTGCGCACTAGGGTCAAAATAACCAACCTGCAAAATATTCTTCCTAGGATCCTCCATCCATTTTTTAGTCCAAACATTCTTTCTATGCATAAGAATAACATATCTTTCATCATATCTACTCATATCAAACCTTCTATCTTCTAACCGTGCCCTAGTTTTCAGACCAAGACAAAATTTATCAAACATACCTAGATCCATACTTTTGAAAAAATATTTTTCACTTATCAGAGCACAAAGCTTTCAAATCTTAAAAAATTTCACTGTTCTTACCTCTTTAAGAGCACAAAGAGTTCAGATCTTACCTCTTTTCTTCAGATCTACTTCCTTTCTTAGCACAAAGCTTCACAAGTCAAGTAACAAATCTACACACAGAGCTTTCTTTCTTTTACTCAGTTCCCAACAATCACAGTTTCAGGTCCTGGCAACAGAACCATTTGTTGGCACACAAAGGGAAGACCCAGGGTTCAACGATTCAACAATGCACCAACAAAACCCTAACTACCGGCCCTTTCGGAAACACCTGCGAAGCAGATTAAGTCTCACCCGAGGTAGAGGTAGGGGTGGTTGTAGGACTTAAATGTCTGCAACCTAGATGGGACACAGATCTGTGATTACAACACCTTAACCTTAACAAAGCACTTAGCAATTGTCATTAATTAGTATCTAGCCTGTATTTACTTCGCAGATAAAACCCTAATTATAGAGAAATGAAGTATTCACTCAGATCTACCACATCTAAGCCCTTAGCATAAGGAAATAGATCAGATCTAACATTCATTCACATCACTAAGCACTAAGCTATCATATCATGTCCATCTAAGCATACATTACTACACTAAGCATTAACCATATGAACAATAAAACAATCACAATGCACAAAGAAATCATAACACATGATATACGTGGTTCACCCCCAGCCTGGGGCTATGTCCACCAACTCTTATTCTCTTTATTATCTTTAGTCAATCATATATATGCATAGAGCCATAAGATCCTACTCTGCATAGGACATGAGATCTGTGCGCACTCAACCCGATCCTCCTTCCTTGAGCTAGGTTACAACACAAATCCTTTACACAATCTCTTACAGTCACTTGCACTTAGCCTTGCAAGTATTCACACAACGTGCACACAACATTTACAAATATTAGTCACACTGAGCACAACATCACACAAATGTTTTCCACACCCCTTACTCACTTCGCGTAGGTATCAATTTATACATTACAAAAGGGGACTAAACATGGGTAAACCCATGGAATGACATCCCCATACCCGTTACATAAACCCAAAACCCAAAAATTCCCTAAAAGGGGCCAAGATCCCGCGATCTCTGCTTCGACTTGTGCTCCGCCTTCGACAGCCTCTCGAAGTCCCAAAATAGGTCAAACCTGACCAAGGATCTCCAAAACTTGGTCAAGGGCCAACAAACATGATTCCATCTTGGTGGTGGTGGATAAATTGATGAAGGAAACACATTTTTTTCCAGTAAAGTCTACACACAAGGAAGCAAATATTGCATAAATATATATGAAAGAAGTTTCCAGGCTACATGGGGTACGTAAGACAATAGTTTCATACAAAGATCCAACATTTATTTCCAATTTTTTGAAGGGGTTGCTCAAATGATTTGGGACAAATTTAAATCTCAGTACAATGTATCATCTAGAGTTAGATGGACAAACATAGAGGACCAACAAAATAATTGATTACATTATCATAATTTATGTGATGGATCAACCATCAAAATGGGAGGATTATATCCACTTAGTAGAGTTTGCTTACAATAATGGATATTAGGCCTCATTGAAAATGATTCAATTTGAAGCATTGTATGGAAAAAAATGTAACACACCAGTTAGTTGGGATAATCCAATAGATAGAGTAGTTGTTGGGCCATAATGGTTGAAGGAAATGTAAGAGCAGATGACAAAGATAAAGTAGAATTTAGAGGCTGCCCAAGATATGCAAAAAAACTATGCAGGCAAGAATAATGTGTTTAGATATTTTAAAGTGGGTGAACACATGTTTTTAAAAGTCAAGGCAAATAGAAGTTCACTAAGATTAGGAAGTTTCCCAAAGCTGACAATAAGATATTGTGGGCCTTTTGAAATATTAGAAAAGATAGGGCTAGTTGCATACATTCTAGCATTGCCTACATCCATGATAATGCATAATGTATTTCATGTGTCATTATTAAAGAATTATGTGCTTGACCATAACCACACAATGGATTGGAATGTGATCCAGGCGGAGCACAAAAGGGATTTCTAGGTGGAATCAATACGCATCATGGACTGGAAAGTCAAGGTTCTCAGGAAAAAATCCATAGGGGTGGTAAAGGTTTAGTGGACCTAGGACTGTCCTAAATATGCTACATGGGAGCATAAAGAAAACATGTGGGCAGGATACCCACAATTTAGTTTTGACAATTTTGAAGAAAATGGAATGCAAGGCTCCATTTTGAGCAACTAGCTGAGTTCCGAAACCACATCTCACAGTCCTATCCAACTACGTTGGGAACCTTGATAAAATAATGGCTCATTCCTTGGGTTAGCCTTGATAAATGGATGGTACATCCCTTAGGTTATCCTTGATAAACAAATGGTGCATTCTTTGGGTTAGCGAGTTGTTAAATTGCAAAATTTTTATTTCTAAGTATTTTGATGTAAATTTGCATATATGTGTATCGACATAGAGTGCACTGAGGATGATGCACAATTGTAGGGGAGGGGGAATGTAAAATCCCCACTATAATCCCTGATTTAATTAATGCTTATGTAGATATAATGTGTGGTTACAACCAAAGCAATGTAATATGAAAATTGTATTTCTACATTTTAATAATAAAATGTGATGCCAGCTACTAAGGGGACATGGAAAGAGATGGGGGATGAATTAATACACAAGAGAGGGGAGTGTCTAGGATAATGTCCAAGAGGGGTTCAAGGGGGGATTACCCATGTATATTAATTCAATCCATTTTTCCTAAATTTTCTATTGTTATATGAACCTTCTAATTTTTGATTGAGTGTTCCCAAAGCCAATTATTGAATACATGTAAGAGGGTGGGTGTGAGTTGTCACATTCAATAGTTATTGGGCATATGGGGGTTGAGTATAACTATATTGGGGAAGTGTGTGAGTCAATCAAGCAAGCCAAAGGAGATAAATTTGTTTGGGTTGGGACAACAGTGGGAGTTAGTCAAGTTTGGGGTATGAGGAGCAAGTAGAGACCAGGAAAGAGATCTTGGAGTTGGTGCAGCCATGGAGGGCACATTTTAGAGCAAGCTAGAGCGTATTTGGAGCTAGAAATTGAAGAGACAAGTTTTTAGGCTTAAAGAGGGAACTCCTAGGTGAGTTGCACTAAAACAACAAGTGTTTGATGCTCATTGCTGGTAGTCTTTCCTAGCAATAAGTTCCCTTGAGTTATGAGCTAAGAGATTCCTAGCTACATGTGCCAGAGAGGCCCTGATAAATGAATGGGATACTGTTAGGGTCCTAACCCACACATATGTAGAACAATATATTCAGATGTAATAAAGGTCAATATTAATAAGGCCTTTCAATAAAATAGAATAAGGAGGATGCAATAAGACTTAATAGAAGCTTTCGCTTCTAGAAGGATCTTCCTCTAGATGCTTCTCTTTAGTATAAATAGTAGTCGAGGGTATGAGAACCCTAGCTTGGATATTATTATAATAGAGCTCTACTCAACTGGAGGTTGCCCCCTCGAAGAGGCCCGTGAACATTGCTTTCAGATTCAAAGTGTTATTTCTGTTATTATTCTCTTATATGAGGATTGGAGTTATGGAAGATGATCAAGGATATTACAACCATGAGGAAGGGGTTATAGGTCTGCATGTCAACATGGGGAATGCTGAGACAAAGTCAAATGGAAGAAGAAATAGGCAAGAGCTTGTCACTATGAGAATCCCACATAAATAAGTGCAGATCTATAGAGCTGATAAAGAAAGGATTATGAAGGATCAAGAAGAGATAATTCATAGCTTAAACATTTTACATAAGAAATTCAACAAGGAATCTTACACCAAGCAAGAAGCTAGTGCTAGACAAGTGTCATCATCAAGATCCCATAGAAAAAGGGATGAACATGGAAATGATAGGCAGTCAAGAAGAATGAACATGCACCATCATTCTCTAAGGAAATCCACTAGAAGAACTTGTGCAAGTTCAGGGCCAACGAGCCGCCCAAGTGTGTCTCCTTTTAGGAGGCAAAGGAAAAGGCTTAAGGAAGATATCTTGCAAGGTGAGATCAGGAATATTAATCCACCAACTTTCAATGGCGAGTACATGAAAGGAGAAGAGGCCGAGGCCTCACTGTTAGAAATGAAGAAATATTTCCAACTGCATGATTACCCCTCACGGGTTGAAGCTAGAATTGTCACCTACCACTTGCAAGGAAACACAACCATGTGGTGGGATAAACTTAAGCAATCCAATAACCTGGATGAGAAGAGGATTTCATGGAGGTAGTTCAAAGGATATTTCCAAGATAAATATTTGTCTGAGCATTACTATGAAAGAAAGATGAAGGAGTTCTTTGAACATAAGTTGGGAACCACAACAATGGAGGAATATGAGAAATGGTTCTTTGAATTGCTAAAGTTTGTTGACTTCATCAAGGATGAGAAGGTCAAAATCCAAAGGTTTCTAAGTGGGTTACCCTCCTTATATAGTGAAAATATACAATATGATAACCCCAAGACTTTGGAGGAGACCATACGGAGAGCAAGGCCTCTTTATGAGCAGAGCAAAGGAAGGCCAGTGTTCTAAAAGGTTTGGAATGAAAATATGAAAAGTAAAAAGGATCAAGGGCAGAAAGATTTTAATCTGCCCTTTTTCAAAAACAACACCCAAGAAAATTAACAAGGTCAAGCAACCCAAAATGAGCACAATATTGTAGATTCATTTGGAAAGAGGCCAAGGCAACAACTTGTTCAATGTTGGGGATGTGAGAGAAATCACTTATATAGGGACTTCCCTCACAAAGGGGAAATAATGAGGACTGTCCAAAACATTCAATAGGTTGAAACAATGGAAGACATGGGAGGAGACATGCAAAGGATTTATGTAGCCTTGGACAACAACCAATCAAAATATCAATCCCCCATGATCGAAGTGGAAGGTAAGATTGATAACCATCCCATAGCAGTTTTGATTGATTCTGGAGCTATCCATAGTTACATAAATGCTAACATTGTTGAAATATTTCACTTGCAAGGGAGTAAGCATAAGAAATATTGGTTAGTTTAATTACTCACAGTAGCTAAGAAAAAGATCAATGAGTTGGTTAAAGATTTTCAAATAGACATGAATGGACTCAACACAAAGGTGGATGAAAACATCATACCATTGAGTTCATATGATTTTCTAATTGACATGGATTGGATGGAAAAAAACAATGTTGTCCTAGAATGTTACAACAATACAATCATATGTCTTGATGAGGAAGGGAAACAAGGCAAGATTCAAGGCATTCCAAGAGTTGTAATTGTTAGAGAGATTTCAACCATGCAGTTGAAGAAGAGTTTCAGGAAGGGATGTCAGATTTTTGCATCCCATATGGAAGAGGCGGCCAAAGATAAAGTGGAAAGCATTGAAGACCATCCATTCTTTAAGGATTTTGAAGATGTTTTTAGAGAAATACCAGGATTTACACCAAAGAGAGACATTGATTTCTCTATTGAATTGGTGCCAGGAGCGGCCCCAAAGTCCAAGAGTTGTAGATGCAACTTGAAGAGTTGTTAAAGAAAGGGTATATATACCCTATTGTGTCACCTTGGGGGTCCTTAGATATTTTTGTGAAGAAGAAAGATGGAACCTTAAGGATGTGTATTAATTTCGGACAACTTAATAAGGTCACCATAAAGAACAAATATCCTTTGCCAAGAATTGATGATTTGTTTGATCAACTGAAAGGTACACACATATTTTTGAAAATTGACTTGAGATCCGGTTATCATCAAGTGAGGATAAAAGAAGAAGAAATTATCAAGACAACATTCAGGACATGATATGGGCATTATGAATTCATGATAGTGCCATTTGGATTATCAAATGCCCAAACAATCTTTATGTGTTTGATGAATGGAGTGTTCAGGGAGTACCTGGAAAAGTTTGTAATTGTGTGCTTAGATGATATACTCATCTACTCTAAGTCAGAATAGGAACATGAGCAACATTTAATAATGGTGTTGCAGGTTTTAAGAGAGCATAAATTATATGCTAAGCTAAGTGAGTGCATCATTTAACAAAAGAAGATTTACTACTTGGGGCATATAATTTCAGCAGGAAGGATATAAGTTGATCTTGAGAAGATAGAGGCCATTAAAGGATGACCAACGCTGAAGAATGTGACATAGGTTAGATCATTCATGGGTCTTGTCGATTATTACTAAATATTCATAAAAGGATTCTCAAAGATTACAAGTCCCATCACTTTTTTTCAAAAGACAGGAGTGAAATTTGAATGGACATCTAAGTGTGAATAAAATTTTCAGTGGTTGAAGGAAATTTTAACAAGTGCACCAATATTGAAGATTGTAGATCCGGATGAATATTTTTTTGTGTGCATTGATGCATGCAAGGAAGGGCTTGGTGGAGTCCATAGTAAAAAAAATCACGTGCTATGCTATGAATCCAAAAAAATAAAAGAGCATGAAATAAATTATGCTACCCATGATATAGAGTTAGCAATGATTGTACATGCATTAAAAATGTGGAGACATTACCTCATTGGGAATAAATTCAATCTAAGTACAGATCACTATGGTTTGAATCATTTGTTTGGACAACCAACACTAAATGCCACACAAACTAGATGGCTAGAATTTTTGAGTGAATACGACTTCAGAATTAAGCATATAAAGGGAAAGGAAAATCAAGTGGCTGATGCACTCAACATGAGAGCTCATGAAGTGCATGTTGCAGCCATTAGTATGTACATGTCTAATATGAAAGATCAAATTATTGCAGTAGCAAATTTATATCAACATTATCTAAAATTAAAAGAGATATTACAACAAAGTAATTTTCAACAAAAATTTAATTCTTATGAGATGAAAGAACATGGAGTTCTCATGTACAAGGGCAAGGTATATGTGTCGAATTCCAGTGAATTGAAAAATGTAGTTCTCGAGGAAATTCATAATGTGTCATATGTTGAGCACCCAGGATATCAAAAGACAATTGCAATTGTGAGAAGCCAATACTTTTATCCAGGAATGAAAAAGGAAGTTGCTAATTACATAGCCAGATGTCTAGAATGCCAAAAAGTGAATACTGAACATAAACATCCAACATGATTTCTACAACCATTTCCCATTCCAGAATGGAAGTGGGAAATTTTCACGGTTGATTTTATTACAAAGATGCCCAAAAAAATGAAGCAACATTGTTGGCACACAAGGGGTAGACCCAGGGTTCAACGCTTCAACAGTGCACCAAAAAAACCCTAACTACTGGCCCTTTTGGCAACACCCATGAAGCAGATGAAGTCTCACCCAAGGTAGAAGCAGGGGTGGTTGTAGGACTCATATGTCTGCAACCTAGCTGAGACATAGATCTGTGATTACAACACCTTAACAAAGCACTTAGCAATTTTCATTCATTAGTATCTAGCCTGTATTTACTTCACAGACAAAACCCTAATTACAGAGCAATGCAATATTCACTCAGATCTACCACATCTAAGCCCTTAGCATAAGGAAACATATCAAATCTAACATTCATTCACATCACTAAGCACTACGTTATGATATCATGTGCATCTAAGCATACATTATTGCACTAAGCATTAACCATATGAACAATAAAACAATCACAATGCACAAAGCAACCATAACATAGGATATATGTGGTTCACACCCAGCCTGGGGCTACGTCCACCAAATCTTCTTCTCTTTATTATCTTCAGTGAATCGTTTATATGCACAGAGCCACAAGATCCTACTCCACATAGGACAGGAGATCTGCGCGCACTCAGCCAGATCCTCCTTCCCCGAGCTAGGTTACAACATAAAGCCTTTACACAATCTCTTACAATCACTTGCACTTAGAATTGCAAGTATTCAGACTGTGTGCACATAACATTTACAAATATTAGTCACACTTAGCACAACATCACATAGATGTTTTCCACACCCCTTATTCACATCGCCTAGGTATCTATTTATACATTAAAAAAGGGGCCTAAACATGGGTAAACCCATGTGATGACATCCCCATACCTGTTACATAAACCCAGAACCCAAAAATGACCTAAAAAGGGGACGAGATCCTGTGATCTCCGCTTCAACTTGTGATCCACCTTCGACATCCTGTCGAAGTCCCAAAATAGGTCAAACCTGAACAAGTATCTCCAAAACTTGGTCAAGGGCCAACATGCCCCCAACACTCACCTGTGACTCGTCCAGAGTCACTCTGCTTTGGTTAATTCTACCTCAAAAGATTCAAGCTTGGCTTGAGCTGCTTCGACCTGTTGCTGCGCCAAGGCCTCCTACTCGGTGAACTCCTGAAGAACTGCCTCGTTCACTGGTCCTTCCAAGCATTGCTGAACCGTAGTGACTACTTTCTCTAGTTCTTATCCTCATCCTTCAGTCTCTTGAAACAGTTGACAAGCTGCATCTTGGACTGGCTGGAGCCTCTGAGTCACTTCCATGACTTTTCTCTATATGGCATGGACTTGATGTTGAACAATGCGCTATTCCTAGGATCTTTTCATTCTTTCAACTTTAGACAAGAGCTTCAATTGTGCCTGTACCATTGCTGCTTGTTGCTTTGCCTCTTGGAGTTGGGACTCCAGTGTCTTTAGTTGAGGATCCTCAGTAAGTCATTCATAAGTCAATGCACTGCGATCATTGAGCCATTTACATTCCATGGCGAAGGCCTTGATTCTCTCAACTGTGCTCCGAGCAGTTTCTTCTCTTTGATCCCGCACATCCTGTAGAGTGTTTGGCACTGACTATAGCTCTAGATCTATTATTATTTGTTGAAGCTGTTGAATGGATTCAACAAGCTTAGCTACTTGATTCTCTGCTAGATCTTCAACCTTTTTCTCTAAGCCCGTCACAGAGTGGAGTGCTATGCTGACTGCTTCTTTTAATCCAACCTGCTCGACGAGCAGCTGTTCCTTCTCTTGTTGGATTTGTGCTTTCTCGTCTTCAAACTTTGACTGGAGGTAAACCTTCTCCTGCTGCACCATTGTAGCCTGTTCCTTTTCTTCCTGGGCATGACGAAGGTGAGCTTTAGTTGCATTGGCTATTCTATGGAGTTGGGCAGACTCATCTCCCAAGTCTAGTTCTTCTGATGGCGGGGGCACAGTGGACACTGTGAAGCTGGAGTGAAGGGCCTGAGGTACCCCTCTCAGTTATGTCGCAATTCTATCATACATGGCTTCTTGTTTGGCTTCACTGTTCTGCAAAATTTCCTAGGAGGCATATGATATAGCTACTATGATGAAGTCGAAGTCATCGAGCATGAGCACAGTTTGCAACTTGGTCTTACTAGCTCTGGATTTCTTCCACAAGATAGGTTTCATGGGAGAAAAGTTTCTTTTCTTAGATGGATCAATCTCATCAACACGATCCCTAGGCAGTGTTACTTCACCTTGCTTCTGTTGATCTTCTTTCCCATTGTTCTCTTCTTTATCTACTTCGTTGTTACCTCCTTCTCTAGGTGATTTTGAAGTAGTTTGTTCTGATGCACTACTTAGGTTTTGTACCTCTTCTATCTTCTTCCTTCTGTTGGTTCTAGGTGTGTCATTTTCTTTGTAAGTGGCCTCCGAGATTTTGATTAGTTTGGGATCGAAAAATTCTGTGGGGTCAGCATGGATGAGGAGCTCTACAGGCCAGTCCTTAGTTATCTCTTCTAGGTCCTCTTCTGTGAGCTTATAGTATGACTGAAGCTCTTCTTTACTATTGTCTATGCACAGTGATATAAATAAAATGCCAATCTATGCGGAAGTTCATAAGGGGCTTGAATCAATGTAGGGTGTTTGGCATCATACGAGGGACAACCTCAATGACCCTCTTTAACTGTAGATAGTAGGTATGGAATACTGCGTTCGATTGCCACTATTTTCACATATCGCTCGAATACTAGAGCGTGGTGAACTTCAAAGTGAGTGGCTTGAATGACTCAATGTCCGGGAAGGTCGCACCTTCCGTCATCTCCCAATCTATAAATGATATGAGGATCAGTAGCCATATAAAGTGGAACTTGTAGCCCTGATCCTGAGCTTCGTGACAATCCAATTCTAACTGGTTGACTAAGTACTTGTCCCAATTCATCTGTAGTCCTTTTAGGCATTTTCTAGCGAGGTCAACGACGAACCTTGTGACCTGTGTAGGTATGTTCTTTCTCACTAGATTTTCTGCGATCAACTAGAAGGCTAGGCACACTACGCCGTTTTGGATGGAGGCTACCTTGTAGCCTCACGTCCCCTTTTCTAGATCACCATAGGTATCCTTAATCCTCTGTGCCAGGGCACGATATGTAGCCTTACCTGGGTAGAATTCTTGCGGGTCTGGTCCCTGCATGCTCAATCCAGTGATCCTATGTATCAACGTTGGGTCAACGATGATGCATATTTCTAGCCATAGATAGACACCATGATAACACGATAGGAGGAGCTTAATGCACACGTTAACTTCCCGGTGCCTTCCAAAATGTGGTATCTTCATTACGTTCAAGATATTGGACTGCGCGAGGTTCATAGTCCATGGTTGGGGGATTATCCTCAAGTTATTCCCCTTCGTCCTAGTCAAGTACCTATGAGGGGTGAGCATGTTGTGTTTCTTGCAATCCCCTAGGTTGAAGTCGCTGAATTTTAATGTCATGATCTTGTCTAGCTGGGTTCGAATTGCACATATCCCCTTCGGGAGGTACGCAATAACCAGGGTGTAATCGAAGTCCCTTAGGACACTGTCACGACTCACCGTGTCGGCCAGGGGAGGGATGTAGTTGGGCAGTATAGACTAGATCAACTTCACATTCACCAAGTCATCTCGATGCTTGGTTATTTTCTCGACTGCAACTCAGGATGGTCCATATCCATGAGTAGTCGACAAAGAGGCTTGCACTCCTCTCATCGATGAAGCTTGAATCCCTATGGATATTACTTTTTCAGCCATTAGATCAATTAAGACTTATTCTAAAGACTTTTCAATTGTGTTGAGTTCGTCTGACATACACGCTCGATATAGGATACTCAGGTCGATGAACAACCGTTCAATATAATAAAACAGGTGGCAGAGTCTTAGTAAACACAACACAGAAACAATGAATTCTCTCGTTGGCATGGATACAATTTGGGAAAGTATTCTCGGTGCAACAATCGACATAATAAGTAGAAAGCGGTGTAATGAATCTCTCCAATGGGTGAGAAGCCTTCATCAATGCAATTCTATCAATTATGACACGGTCCCAACAACCCGATGGCGAGCTTTCTGGCCATAACTATTGTTCTAACCGTTCGGGGGTGTCAGCCTAATGGACATAATGCCTCCAACGGTCATATCTCTCCGCCATGGCGAAGTGCCACTTGGCGTTGTTCTGATATCTCGACAAAGTTCCAGTTTTGCAAACCTACCTTCTGTGAAGTCTCCTCCAGAGCCTCCTACAACTTTTCTAGCTTTGCTCTCTTCTTATTGAGATTTCTAGCTTTTTTCCCTGTGATCCGCGTCTTGGTATTCCTCTTTCCATTCTGATTCTTATCTATACTCAACATAGTAACTTTGCGTTGATGAGATTCTGTCATAGGGTTCAAGGGTAATACTTATTTTTTGTCTGGGGTAGGTGCTCTAATTTCCTATATGGATAGGTTCTTCAAGTCATCCTACATTTTTTCAGCTTTGACAACCCAGTCTCTGGTCCTAAGTGTTCGACTTGTCCTCCTATTCTTCTATCAAGTGCACTATTATCCTAGTCATGAAATCTTTTAATTCTTGCTTTTTCTATTCTAGGGCCTCTTCTTCTTTTCTCTGGATCTGATCTTTCTCAATATAGGGTTTTCCTAATAACATAGCAAATGGGGCGTTGTTCTCAACGAATTTAACAACCTCAAATTCTTCCTCTGTCGAAGTTCCATGATCACGGATAGAGGTCTGGGAAAGTCTTCCACATAGGGTTATAAGTTTTCCTCTAAAGAATTCTATTCCTCCTAATGAAGGAACCATAGCAGGCCTTCCCAAAATTTCCCAAGTACTTTCTGTCATGACATTCACTTGTGTTTCCTCATCCAGAACATAGTCTATGTCAAAGTCTCTTATTCTCGCTTCTATAAGCTCTTTTTCTTGAAGATCTGTGATAAGTTAATATCTCTGTGATTATTCAGGGTTTATTTCATTCGTATTAATGCAGTCTCTGATTCTTTCTGGGGTTCTACCATGGTCTCTATTTCTTGGCCTTCCTCAGGGTTTTCTGGTCTCATATTCATTCTTTCAACCTTAGCAATCATTCTAGGGAAATCCAAAACTTCATGGTCCATAGCTTTACAACAAAGACAAACAGGTCTTCTTGTTGGATCATGTTGTCATTGATGCCAATGGTTTGATTGATTGATGTCAAAGGATTGATTGATTGATGATTGATGTAATATAATATGTATTTTC
>SNQJ01S0116595.1:17668-27843 GCA_010110895.2 Picea sitchensis | reverse complement strand
TCGGGGGGAAATGGTTAATGGGTAATTATCCTAACCCAGATTTCTGAATTTGTTATCATTTGGGGATAACTTCTATTTATGTTTTCAGTGTATGAGAGACCAATCATTAAAATCATGTAAGAGGGTGGGTGTGAGAGCCACATCCCATAGTTATTGGAAGCATGGGGTTGCAATACAATCAACATTGGATAGAGTGAGCATTCAACTATGTTGAAAAAATAAAGGAAATTTGTATTGGGGAATTAGGGGATTTTTCACATTTAGTTTTTGGGCCTAAAAAAAAAGAAGAGAGTAGGAAGCATAGCACTAGAGATTGAACAAGGAGGTTGGGTGAATTTAGGAGCATGTTGAATCATTCTGGAGATGGAAATTGAAGAGTCGGGTTGTCAAGCCTGAAGAGTGAACTCCTGAGCGAGTTGCATTGTAATAGCAAGTGGTTGTTGGTATTTTCCTGGCAATGAGTTCCCTTGAGTTCCCAATAGAGATATTCCTAGCTACCTAAGCCAAAGAGACCCTAATAAATGAATGGGACACCCGATTGAATGAGAGCAGAGAAGGGGTACATTCCTTGGGTTAGGCATGTCAAGAGGAAGAAAGCTAGAGGAAATTCAAGATAATTGTACGAGAATAGTGGTGGCTTGTGAGATATTGAGTTGTGATTGGACTGTGTGAGGAAACCTTCTTTTTTGGATTCCTAGACCCAACTCGAGGGTGACTTCTTGTTGAGATATGGAACAACAAGTCTATGGTTGGGTGGAACGTCCTTCCAAAGTAGTTGGTTGCACAAGTAATTTAAAAGATAAGTTTTTATATATTTTATGATTTATTTCATGAGTTTAATTGTTGTGATTAACTTTGTGTATGTGAATGGTTTATTTCATGTTGTGAATGATTTTATCAGTTGCATTCATGGTTATTTTAGAATGTTGTAGATGCATTTCTTTATGGGTATCGAAATCTGGTTAAATATGTGTATAATCATAGTTGGTAAGCTATAGTAAATGAGTTAGCAGGAAATTTCCATTTTCATGAATATTTTTTGTAGTAATGTCCCTTGGTTAAGTTGGGCGATGTTACATTATGGCATCAGAGAAGATGGTTGCAACACTGGCATGCAAGATCCTGCTACATGGTAGCATAAAGTTGTTGGATGATTTTCCTTTTGGGGTGAAAATTATTTGCAAGGAATGGAATGATGACAAGAAGTTCTTGAGTGAAATTAAATAATTGCCATGGGACAACGTTGGAGGAGAGATTATTTTGGGGTTAAACATTGCCCTTCGACCTTGGAAACCATGTCCCAGTTAACCTCCATGAACCTGGCATTCCAACGATCTCACTCTTTCGTGATTTGGGCATCATAATTGAAGTTTATGAAGAAACAAAAACCCTTTCTCACCAACCATAGATCGAGCCTATGTGTGGATTCCCAATAGTTGATTTTTGATTTATATTGTTCTTATCCCACATGCATGAGAAGGGGATTCATGTTACTTGTTTATAATTAACAATGGGACCTTTTTGACTTGTGCGTGAAGCACAAAGAGCCATGGAACCTAACATAACTTGTGCATAGGGTAATTTTTTCCACATCAACACTCAGTCTATATACCCAGTCACTACCGAGTAATATGCCATAGTTGCCAGCTTTCAACTCGTGATCGGTCCATCTCATTACCATGTGTCATTGGAAGACTGGTGTGGGGGTGAATCCCCCACATGAAAAGCATTTCACTGGATCAGAGTCATTTGGGGAAAGTTGGATCAAAGGTTGAGTGTGGTAGCCCAATGGTCGGTGGCCCAGTGGACTAAACTGAACCCAAGTAATTTGGGGAAAGTTGGATCGAAGGTTGAGTGCAGTGGCCCGATGACCAAGAATAAAATCAATTCCATATCAATGATAACTAGTAAAATTGATGAAAAATAATTTATTTTTTTGCAAGTCATAAACTTACAGGACATTTTTGAAGGTTTAAATGACATTTTTGGGAAGTCGAGCACATAGTGTACTAAGGTACACTATGTATCTACATCTAAAATAAAATA
The DNA here is from genome assembly GCA_010110895.2 of Picea sitchensis. NCBI lineage: Eukaryota > Viridiplantae > Streptophyta > Pinopsida > Pinales > Pinaceae > Picea > Picea sitchensis. The sequence goes on along the minus strand of SNQJ01S0116595.1, from coordinate 25,797 downwards.
TCTTGAGGAGATATTTCCAACGAGCTATTCTAAGCGCAAAATAAAGCTCTATGAAGAAGTTACAACCTAAACAGTTAAGGGTAAAATTATGGACTAGATTACTTCCAAAGGGCATAACTCCTAGCTCAAAAGTCGGTTTGGGGCCTAAGAGTAGTGTATGGAAATATCATGGACCATAGAAGTAATCCATGGAATCGAATTTGATTTCTGGGTACCTAAAAATGTGTTGCGAGAGAAAGAGGACACTTGTAGCATATAGGGTTAAAAAAGGAAAACAATCAAAACTTCTAAAGACCATAACTTTCTGTTAGGAACTCATAACTGGGAAAACAAATAGTCGATGGAAAGGTATTGAGGAGGAGAATCCATCTATCAACCCCCAAAATTAAATTGAGCAGTAAATTTTGTAGTCAACACAAAAGAAGATGATTGGCGGCATTAAGGGGCATACAAATTTATGCATTCTTTTCCATAATTGTGTATGTATATATTTTCGTTTAACATAAATTTATTTGCATGCATATTTTCTTGCAGAATTTAGAGGTTCAGCAAGGAAGTTTGGTTTCTGTATGAGAACCACATCAATGGAATATGCCTAAGTGATCCAGGTGGATATTGGTCACCACCCACCTATTCCACTGGCTCAAAGTATGGTTTTCCATTTTGGTAGTTTTTCTACACTTTTTCGGGTCCTGCACTTTCAGGGTCGTTTTGAGGCCCTACACAACGTTTTCTGGGTGTGGCAGCACTATGTTAACAACTAAAGGCATAGTCCATGCTAAACAAAATGTGTACTTCTTGGCTATACCTTTCCAACAGGCTATCGAGTGTGTCAAACAAAGATCATATGCAAAAGTTACAACCTCGAGAAGTTGGCGTACCAACTAACCCCATTGGGGACCATAAGCCTTTTGGAGTTTCATCTCCTAGGATTAGGTTTTTGGATATTTAGGGTTTTCTCATTGCTTCTTTATGATAAAAAAAGTCTTCATCCTAATTGTAAGGCACTCTAGTGAATGCAGGTAGCCGTCACATCTCTTCTCATAGATAAGCTACGACCATTTGAGTGAGTTTGTTTCATTATGAATTTTTTTACAGTTCAACATAGCTCTTTTATTAATATAATTCAAGTTTTGTTGTATCTCTGTGTGTTTTTATAAATCAGTATTTCATTTCGTTCCATTTATAAATCTAGATTTGTGGTATCAGAGCGGTTTTCTCTTTATCTGTTCTATGTGCATGTCCTCAACGAGGTCAGGGTATAAGGATTTGGCACTCGAACTATTTGAGCCTTTGTGAGACTGTCCTCGTAGACCCCGAAAACCTCCCATGGTGAAAGAAAAGAGAGATTATGGAGTAGGAGATCCTATTAATTTTTTGCTCGAGGAAGCCCTTACGCGACAAAGGAACGAGATGATGGATAATTTTTCCAAGATTATTCGACGACTACCAAAAACTGACACATCTTCGTCAAGTGGCCACTTTGGAGGTTTCGCCCCCTTAAAGGTACAAGTTAGTTTTTATATTCCTATATTTGAAGATCAGATAGATGCAAATGCTCTAGATAAATAGTTGAATCTCCTCGAAGGGTATTTTTTTGTCCATAATTTTCCGATAGAGAAAATATCACCTTTGCACTCCTTAAGGTTGTCCCCCATGTCAAGGATTGGTGGGAAACTTATTGTGAGAAAAAGGCCATGGAGGAATCTGTAATATTTTCATTCGTACCCACTTGGGGTTCTTTCACGAAATATGTTATTAAGGAATAATATTACCTTGTTGGAAGCTATGATGACCAGTATACAAAACAGACTGTGTTGCGACAGGAAAGGGACCAAACAATGACGGAGTTCACAAATTTCTTCCATACCTTGCGCACCAAGCCGGGTATCAAAGACTCTAACTGACACCTGGTGCTCAAGTACCACGACGGTTTGCATCGATGCATACAAACATAAATGGAGTTTTTGGTCATCTCATCACTGGGAGTGACTTATCGATATGCCATCAAGATCGACCAAAAATTTAAACAGAAGAAGCGAGAGTTTGGATATGTGAATTCCTCATATTATAAGAGGGGAAAATGCAACCCCAACCCATGGAACAAAGGAAAAAGAAATGATGGACCACCACAAGAAAACCGGTCCAAGATGAAAACAAGGAAGGGTAATGGGAAGACAAAGAAAGACACTAAAAAGTGGTGTGAATTACATAAAATCCCTAGGAATAACACCGATGAATGTGAAGTAATTGGTGGTCGAGTTGAAAGCCTCGGATTCAGATGCAGGTTTCGACTCATAATCATAATTAGAAAAAGGGAAGTATATCATTGATGCAGAACCTAGTGCCACTTTCGCTACCACCAAGGTCTAGCCAAGTGAACTCGAAGAACCAGAGAAAGGTGAGAATCTTTTCCACTTGCAAATGTGGGTGAAGGGTGCTCTGTTGCACTTCATTGTCGATATCATAAGTAAAAATAACCTCATCTTATCAGAGATCGCCAAGCAGTTGGACCTACCGAAAACACCACATCAAGGGAGAGATCTTCGCGTCAGCCAACAATGATGCCTTCCCTATGATATCATGCCCTTCAAGGATGAGGTATTGTGTGATATTTCCACCCTTGAAGTTTGTGATGTTATTTTAGGCCAAACTTACTTGTGGAAACATCATGTTGTATATGAATCCAGACCTCACAATGTTATTATTACTTTGGGAAGACAATTGTACAGGAGACTAGAAGTAGCTTTGCCTACTACCATTTCTTTGATCTTTGCTAATAAATGTAGGAAGGTCATCTCCCAGACCAAGAAATTTTTCTTCTTTATGATTCGCTATCAAAGTGAAGATAAGGTACTATCCACATCCATGTCCTCTACACATGGCCTTTCCACGCAACAAAAGTAGGTGTACAAGTTCATGGAGGAATACAAAGACATATTCTCCTCACCCACTGGGGTGCCTCTGCATTTTCAGGTCAACCATTCAATCGATATGACACCTAGCACACCTCTACCCAATGGGATAGTCTATTGTTGCTCTATTATGGAAAAATAGGAAATCGAGTGCCAAATCCAAGAGATCCTTGAAAAGGGGTACATATGACCAAGCTCCTCACCCTATCGAATCCCAATTGTACTCATACAGAAGAAATATGGGACCTAGCGAATTTTCATTGATTACAGGGCCCTAAAAAAAATCACAATCAAGAACTCGTACCCAATTCCCCAAATTGATGACCTTCTTGGCCAGCTCAATGGAGCTAAGTACTTCAGTAAGATTGACCTAAAGTCTGACTACCACCAATTCCCAATAGAACAAACGGATGTATGAAAGACCACTTTCAAGTCCAAAGAACGTATTTTTTAATGTTGGTCATGCCCTTTGGTTTGATGAATGAGGTTGATGGATGATATATTAAGACCTTTCACCAATTATTTTGTGGTGGTATATCTGGATGATATCCTCATCTTCAGAAAAAGTTGGGCAAATCACTTGCAACATATTTAGTAGGTCCTTCACACTCTACAACAACACAAGCTATATGTTAACTTGGGAAAATGCTCCTTCAACATGAACAAGGTCCAATACCTAGGCTACATTGTTGATGACCATGGTGTGCATGTGGATCCAGCCAAGATCCAATTCATTCGTGACTGGCCTGTCCCAACCACATTAATCGAGCTTCGGATTTTCTTAGGGTTTGCCAATTTCTATCGCAGGTTTGTGTTGGGATTCTCCCATTTCGCATGGGCCCTCAACCAAGTGACCAAGGGTGGTGGAAAAGAAAAGTTTGTGTGGGGATAGTAGCAATAGAGAGCATTCGATGATCTGAAAAATTGCTTGTGCTCATCCCTAGTAATCTCATTACCTAATCTACAACAACCTTTTGAGATTGAGACATATGCATCAGATTATGTTGTGGGCATAGTTCTCACTCATCTTGTGCATCTAGTGGCCTATCATAGTGAGACACTATCAGATGTCATCCATAAGTACCTCACTTATAACAAAGAAATGCATTCCATTGTACAAGCCTACTGCCAATGGAAGCATTACATTCTCGAGAAGGAGAAAATCATCCACACTTATCACAAACCTTTGCAGTTCATGTAGACACAAGGAAGATTTCAGAACGATCACCATAAAAAGTGGTCCACATACTTGGAAAATTCTCATCTCAAAATCAAATATAAGATAGGAAGAACCAATCAAATCGCTAAATTCCTTAGTCAAACTCCAGTTGCAGCATTAACCATGGTGCTCCACTCCTGTGGACATGAGGCCTCCAAGTGGCCCCAACTCTACTAGAGAGATCCTAACTTCGCTACCACTTACCAGATGTTGGGCGCAAGCACGTCCATCATTGAATTTCATCTTCAAGATGGAATTTGTATGACATCTAATCCATATGTGTGTTCCTTCAAGTGAGAAGGTGAAGTTGATTTTGGAATCTCACTACAGTCAGATGGCATGACACTTTGATGTGGAAAAGACAATGGTAGTGTTGCAGAAGTATTTTTATTGGACAAAAAATCAACAGGAAGTTAGCAAGTACATTCGGTCTTGCACTGTATGTGTTATTTCGAAACCAAAAATTAAGAAGCAAGACCTGTACACCCATATTCCTACTCCCAATAGGCCTTGGGAATCCATATCGATGGACTACATGTCAGGCCTTCATTCAACCAAGCATGGAAATGACCGTGTTTTGTGGTGGTTGATTGATTTTCTAAGATGTCCATTCTAACAACCTGCAAGATGAGTATCACAGTGGAGGCCACTGCCAAGCTCTTCTTCGAATGTGTGTGGGTACATTTTGGGATACTGCAGACCATCATCTTAGATCAGGACAAAAAAATTCTAAGTACATTTTGGTTGAGCCTCTAGTCACTATTGGACACGAATCTCACCAAATACATTGCCTTCCACCCCCAAACTAATGGCTAGACAAAGGTTGTCAATTGGATGATCGTGCATATATTGCATGTGTACAAATCCAAGCATCCATGCACATGGGATGAGATTCTCCCCTATGTTCAACACAACTACAACATAGCTCTCCATATCTCAACCAACCACATCCCCTTTCAGGTGGGGCTTGCAGTTCAACCATTGGGTCCCATTGATGTCGCACTGCCCCTTGCGACCACATAGGAAAAATCTTCCCATATTCAGTCTGAGGCCGACAAAGCCATCAAGTTTATTAAGTGGATTCAACACATCCACCAATAGGTCTATGATATTTTGTAGAAATCCAATGCTAAGTACAAACAATGTCATGATCAACACCGGGTGCCACACAAGTTTTAGGTGGGAGACAAGGTTTGGTTGCATTTGCAAAAGGAGTGCCTTACAAGACCCCATTAGAATATTCGTCCACTTTTCTATGGTCCTTACACCATCACCAAGGTTGTGGGTGATAATTGTTTTGAGCTATGTATTTCTCCCTTCCTTGGCTTGCACCCAATGTTCAATGTGGACCTCCTTCAGCCATACTTTCCACCATTATTAGACACATTAGAGATAGAAAATAAATTGACACCAACATAGATCAACCATGAATATATGGAACATGTAACCATTGATCAGATCATGGAAACATGGGTTAACAACACTCACCAACAAAGCATCCAACTTTATCAAATTTTCAAAGCAAGGCAGCTCCTACACCAAGACAAGTGGCTCACCTAGAGCCAAGTTCAACAGAAGTTTCCTCATCTGATGGGGGGACTCAATGCAATGGAGACCATTGCTTCTTAAGGGGGTAGGATTTATCGAGGTGGATTTTGGTGGGCACCCACCTATTCTACTAGCTCAAAGCACAATTTTATGTTTTGGAATATTTTCTACACTTTTTCGAGTCATGAACTTTCGGGGCCATTTTGAGGCCCTAAACATCATTTTCTGGGCTCAGAAGTCCCTAGATGATAGTCAAAGGAATCATCGATTTCAACCAGAATGTGTACTTATCCACTAGACCTTTCCAACTAGCTATCAAGTGTGCCAAATGAAGATCTTATGCAAAAGTTACGACCCCGAGAAGTTAGCATACCAATTAACCCCATCAGAGCCCACAAGCCTTTTGGTGTTTCATCTCCTAGGGTTAAGTTTGTGGATGTTTAGGGTTTCCTCATTGCTTCTTTATGATAAAAAGGCCTTTAAGCCTCATTGTAAGGCACTCTGGAAAATGCACGTAGTTGTCACATTTCTTCTCAGAGATCAACTATCACCATTCGAGTGAGTTTATTTCATTATGCATTTGTTTACATTTCAACACATTCTATTTATTAATAGAAACCAAGTTTCATTGTATCTTTGTGTTTTTTTTATGACTCGATATTTTATTTTTTTCCATTTACAAATATGTATCACCAAGGGTCCTTCAATCAAGAAGAGGAGTTCAGAGGGTTGCATGTCAGCATGGGAAATGCTAAGATCGAGTCTAATTGAATAAGAGGTAGGCATGAGCCTATAACTATGAGGAGTATACAAAGAGAAGTGAAAATTCATAGGGATAATAATGAAAATATTATGAAGGCTTGGGAATAGTTACTTCAGATCTTGAACGTGCTGCAAAATCAAGCCAATAAAGACTCGGGCACAAAGCAAGAAGCTAGTGCTAGAAAAGTGAAAACATCCAAATGCCATAGTAGAAGGGATGAGAATGGGAATGATAGACATTCAAGGATCAGGATCAAACACCATCATTCCCCATATAAATCCACTAGGATGGCCTATGCAAGTTCAGGGCCAGGAAGTAGCCCCAGTGTGTCTCCTTTCCGGAGATAGAGGAGAAGGCCTGAGGGATACATATTGCAAGGTGAACTCAGAAAAATCAAGCCACCCACTTTCAATGGTGAGCACAGGAAGAGAGAAGAGGCCTAGGCTTGGTAGTTCGAAATGAAGAAATATTTCCAACTACATCATTACCCCTCAAGGGTAGAAACAATAATTGTAACCTACCACTTGCAAGGAAATGAAGCCATGTGGTGGGATCAACTTAAGACATCCAAGTAGCTTGATGAGAACAAGATCTCATGGAGGAAGTTCAAAGGATATTTCCAAGAGAAATATTTGGTTGAGCATTACTATGAAAGGAAAATGAAATAGGTCTTTAAACTCAAGCTAGGAAGCATGAAAATGGATGAGTATGAGAAAATATTCTTTGAATTGCTAAAGTATGTGGACTTCTTAAAGGATGAGAAGGTCAAAATATAAAGTTTTTTAAGTGGGTTACCTTGTTTCGACAGTGACAAGATACAATATGATAACCCAAAACTTTGAAGGAGATCATAAGGAGAGAAAATAATCTTTATGAGTAGAGCATAGGGAGGCATGTATTCCAAAAGACTTGGAATGACAATATCAAGGGTAAGAAATAAAAAATACAAAAAGGTTTTACGATACTCTTTTTCAAGAACAACTCCCAACAAAATTAACAAGTACATTCAACCCAAAATGAGCAAAAATAAATAAATTCATTTGGGAAAAGGCCAAGGAAAGAATTTGTAGAATGTTGGGGATGTGAGGAAAATCACTTTTATAGGGAGTTCCCTCACAAAGGAAAAAGAATTAGGACTATCCAAAACATTTAGGACGATGAAATAGTTGAAGAAATGGGAGGAAACATGCCAAGTATTTATGCAGCCTTGGACAACAAACAAGCAAAGTATCAATCCTTGTTGGTTGTTTCTAGTCTACACACGGGTTGTAAGACCCAAGGTTTGGTTTAAATATGAAAAAAAATCCCTCAAGACACCGACCCTTTCGGCATCACCTGCTTGCGCAGATGAATTCTCACCTGAGGTATCTATTGGCACTGCAAGAACCAAGCTTCTGCAGTAGTAAGGGAAGGGGAGACAAAATATTGAATCATTGTTCCTTATTATAGCTTATGTATGTTCTTGATTATTACATATATTCTCAAAATCATTCATGAATATTGCACCATAAATAATCTATAAACTAATTCTAGTCTATGAAGCATAGAAACATTATTAAGAAATGCACATAGACAAGTAAAGAACACAAGACACAATATCCTCTCTAAACTCTTTCTTTATTCATGTTCGATCTTACCAACTGACTATTACATTCATGACTCTTTCATAGTATTTCAACCTCAT
>SNQJ01S0116595.1:0-14532 GCA_010110895.2 Picea sitchensis | reverse complement strand
CTAGTTACATATTTATACCCAAAATCCCTAGACTATTTATCCCAACAATAGCCCATTACAATGCATTGCATGGCCAACTTCAGTTAACTGGTTGTTTTCTTTCTTCTGTTTTTCTCTCTTTATGCAACTTTTATGTTGTTCTTCTATTTCTGGAATGTGGTGTTGTCCTCCTTCACGATTTATCCTCTCGCTCGATTGATTTCTTATTTTGTCTGTGCATTGTCTTCATTTTGCATTATTTCTTTCCTTCTACTCTCTTTCTACCTTCTACGCCCTTTCTTCCTTCTATGCACTTACTTCCTTCTGTGCCCTTACCTTATACTTAAATTTTTTATCCCAAAATTGCATCCAAAACTGCCTTTCCAACAGGCCCCCAACACTCACCCATGGCTCGTCCTGAGCCACTCAGGCCTGTTGCATGTTCTTTCACGCTGCAATGAATTTTTGAGTGACAGACTTAGCGACCTGTACCTCTGAGAAAATTGTGGCCTCTTTTGTTTTGATCTCCTCTAGGGCCTGCACAGTCAAGTCTTGGAGTTTTTTCTCTATTGTGGTTGCAGCTTGTTTGACCTTACCTTCTATAGTGGCTAATTCATCAATAATTCTTACTTCTTCCTCCTTCCTTTGTCCTAGTCGATGCTAAAAGACCTTCTACTGGTCAACCAATTTCTCTACTTCGACATATTCCTGTTGTTGAGCCAAAATGAATTCCATATGCTCGACTGGTGGCAAGGTAGTCACCTTCTCTACTACTTCATTTTCCTGATCTTTTTCTTCTCTTAGTTTGGCCTCTACGAAGTTCATCTTTGGGTCTCTCAAGATCTCTTTCCATACCTTTGCACTCTCTTCGCAATTTTTTTTGCATTCATCTTCAAATTTATTAATCTTGACAAATATTATCTTTTTCGTCCTCAGACTACCTTTGCGCACCTCGGGTGTCGATCCAGGTTTGCTCTACTGTTGAAATTCTTGAATATGCATTCTGGAGCCCTTCATAAATTCACCAATCTTGGACAATTGTTCCTCTATAGTGGCCTCTGTGACCAGGGGAACCTCGGGTACTTCCTTGTATAATTTCTAGACAATTTCTCGTGTCTTTTGCACCATGTTATAACCCTAAATTGCACCAGACATGCATATCTGGAATCAGACCATCTTACTTGCTATCTTTGCCAACCCATCAATGAACATCTCTTCTAAAAACCATTTTTTTGAAGGTGTACGCGCCCTACACCACTACTCCCCGCGTAGATAGGCTTGTTGCACCACTATAGCTCGTGTACACTCACAAAAAATCATGAAAAATGAAAATTGAATATGGATACAGGTTTATGGGTCGTTACTTAACCGTTTGACCGCCCATATCCAGTCACCCCAACTATTACTATCTATTTTGGCCTATAAAATAAGGTGTTGGGGATCCATTCCAAACGAAGCATGAGAGCATAGAAACTCTGCCCATTTCAATATTCCCCCGTTGCCCCAATATTTTGCAACCACATTGTGAGTTTGAGCCAGAATGCCATCTTCCTCCTTTGAAAATCCTTGCCATTTCCTTAGAGAGAACTGAAGAGGATAAGAACACGTGGAAGTAGTTGGTGCATGGTGAAGAGGAGCCCAGGACCAAGTTCGAGGAGCAATGTCGGACTCATGTTGCAAACGAATTTCGTGAGATTAATATAAAGAAGTAATTTTTCCATCCCGCCAAATGATGTCTTAAAACTTTATGATTTGTTTACATTTCTTGATTATGATGTCTAACCCACTAATCCATATATAGAATGCATGCTTGTAGTTTCTTGTTTGTCTTTTGGTGAATGCAGGTCAGCCTTGGGAGGATATTTGCAATCAGGAAACAACCGAGCACAAAGGGATCGACACCGAACATGGAGTTTAAGGTATGCCTACCAGATCCCTATACTTTTTCTTTTATGTATGATTGTGGGGTAATGTCAGGATAGTTGATAAAAGTAGCCTAGAGTTTGGTTGGAACCAGGTTGCTAGGAAAAGTTAGGTTGTTGGCCAGGGTTCTGGTAATAACCATGGTCATGACCAGCATATGGATTATGCACTTGTTGAGACGTCATCGAATGACTCCCGTAATAGGACGTAAAGGGTTGGGCTTGCATTGCATTCCAGGGATTTTGGGAAGGGTTTCCCCTTGCCGATCTAATGGGCATAGGTGTTAAGCCTTGCCCGAGGTTCCATTGGCTATGAAAGGGTTTTCCCCCGGTCGGCATCACTGACAAGGGAATTGATCCCTGCCATGGATTCCAAATTCCTTGTGAGGAAGGAATTCCTAAGTTTTCCCCCTGTGCAGGAATAGTACCCTGCATAGGATTTTGTTGTCCATAACCGGGGTCGCCCCCAACCGAGACGACAGCTGACAAGAATGCGTTGTTACCAAACATGTCAAACAAATAGAACGGTGTCAAACCTACCGGCATGCTATAAGAAGGAAGTCCTTGACTACCTGCTCCAAACGAACTATAGTTTACGTTCGACCCAGCGGACTGCTGGTGAGCACTGCCAAGAGAAGGGAACGAAGGAGGTATATGACCCCTTCCATAAGGGAAAGCGTTATAGGGAGCTGAAGTGCCCCCCATGGATTCTTGCAGAGGAGCGTTAGAGCTCCCTGCCCCCAGGCCTAAAGTCTGTAGAGTGGAGTAGGAAAGGACAGAGTTCGTATCGAAGCCAGGCATCCTGTATGAGAACAGAGGGCATGTCACACTCTGGGTGAAAGGAGCAGTGATCACCGCCATAGATGGAAGCGGACCATTGCCTGAGGTAGAGGTGGTCGAGACCATGGTGATCCGGACCGACGATGGTTGGTTAGGAGGCAGAACACCCCCTGTGGTGACAACAATAGAGGGAGTATGAGAATTCCCTAAAGAAGTAGCATCATTTGTCTCCATCGTTGATTGTGACACTACCCGATGCTCATAAGGTTTAACCTGTATGACGATGGGCACCGATAAATCGGTGATCGGAGGGTTATAAGGACCAAGAGCTTCCATTTCGAGGTCGACAATGGTTCGTTCCTCCGAATCAAATGTTCTCATCTCAGAGATGGGTCAGGCTCAGTTTCATGTGGTCTGGACGCCTCAAAAGACCCTTGTTGGTCTAGTCTTTGCCTTAGCGGTGGTGTGGGGGTGGCTCCAAATTAACCGACGGCAAGCCAAGAAGCCTTCACGTTCGGTGGAGCTCCTGATCCTTCACGGTGTGAAAATATCAACAACACACTAGGGCTTTCTATTAACGTTAAAAAGCAGCACACACTAGAAAAATCTCCTATGAGATAAGACAAGAAAATCACTAGCTAGTATGAAGAGCAGTTACACCAACCAACACTAGAGAAACTTACCAGTGCAAGTGCAACTCGAATACGATAGCACCCTCTGGGTATACTCTACAAAGTGTGGCCTAATGTCTACCCTAGGTACCATGGTATACCCCCGTAGTCACCTTTGTAATTCACTAAGATAAAGGCAACTAGGTTTCCAGCGCACGAACAGTCACCTGGCGGGTACAACCGACAGTCAGGTGGACCGCAATGAGCAGGGTATCAAACCTGAAACCTATCAAGGGTATCGAAAGCAAGTGTTCTGGAAGACGACTAAGGACCTCGAATGGATTCGATACCCACGAAGCTCTGTGGCAAATGCGATCAACGAAATCCCAAGACAAGCCCTCTATATGTGTTCCCCTCTACGCTTGGTTCGGCTTTGGAGGGGTTATCTTCACTACCTTTCCTTACACGACCTCGTGTTTAGCCCCTGTGTTAGAGGGGTGTCCCGGATAACTTTCATGGTTACTGGACTTTCAAGAACTCCCTAGCACAGACTCTTATGTTTGTTTTTGTAGCCTTGAAGAGTTTCCTCTCCAATCCTAAATCAAGTCTCTAACCTAGACTGCATTGATGGACCCTACAAACACAAAGTCTAATAACTTTTAATTAAGCGTTAATTTTAGTGGTTTTATTAAGTCAAAAGGAACAGAAGTGAAACTAGTGATGTTCTTTAAGAGACGAAAGAGAAGAGCATAAGATGATACTGGAAACAAAATACTTCTTTTGTCATAAACAAAGATTTGCCAAATTAAAACTCTTTCACCAAACTTTTCGTAACTACTTTTCTCAGATATTTGAAAAGAAAAACTTAAAACAAGATTTTGCTCGACTACAAGCTACTTAATGTCCTAAGCATTCAAGTAAATAACTTAAGAAAACTTTTTTTTTCCTTGGTAAATGAAACAACTAACCTAAACTACTTTACCAAACAAAGAAATGAAAGATTTTTTTTTTATTGTTTTATGCTTCAAACCAATAAATTTGAAAATGAATTCTTTTCTTTTCTTCTAAAGAAAAAAATGGAAAAATGATGACAAGTCAAGGCCAAGAAATGAATTAAGGCCCAAATGCAGATCGCAAGGAGTCACTGACAATACCAAACAGGCAGATCAAAGCAGACTCACAAACTTGTCTAAAAACCCTATCAAAGAAAACACAAGAAATCTTTTCATGAAAAGAGAGCTATGTTGAGGTCAGACCTAGGCTACAAACTGATATAACAGAGACCAGGGCTAGATCAAGAAAACCCCTGAGAAGTGTGACTTATGACAAGGAAGAGTATGACTGCCTCTTTTAAGAAAAAATTTCTCAACACAGTCATGCTACTGACACTTCAGTAGCCAACGTATGTACGTGGGTTGTCCAAAGGCAAGGTGCGTATGCATGCATGCAAGCCCACTGCAGGCCACGTACACCTCTGTAACTTCTCAAAAAGATAAAATCCAGCAGTCAAGAAAAAGGCAAGGAGTACTGGTATCGGAGACCATCATCCATTAAAGACACATAAGCTTACAGAAACTCGAAACCAGTGAGTAAACTAATTCAAAAATACCCAAAGAAATATCCCCAAGGACCCTAGAGGCTTCCACAGTACGGTCGCCAATTCTGTTATAGTGGGAAAGCCCCTCTACGGACTACATTGGGGTTCTAAAATGTAGGCAGAGATAACCGTCTAAAGTCTCCTACTTTTTATCAACTATCCTGACATTACCTCACAATCATACATAAAAGACAAAGTATAGGGATCCGGTAAGCATACCTTAAACTCCACATCTGGTGTTGATCCCTTTACACTCGGTTGTTTCCTGACTGCAAATCTCCTCCCAAGGATGACCTTCATTCACCAAAATACAAACAAGAAACTACAAGCATGCATTCTATATATGGATTAGTGGGTTATACATCATATTGAATAAATGTAAACAAATCATAAAGGTTTAAGACGTCATTTGGTGGGACGAAAAAAGTACTTCTTTATATTAATCTCACAAAATTCGTTTACAACATGAGACCGACACTGCTCTTCGAAATTGATCCTGGGCTCCTCTTCACCATGCACCAACTGCTTCCACATGTTCTTCTCCTCTTCAGTTCTCTCTAGGGAAATGGCAAGGATTTGCAAAGGAGGAAGATGGCATTTAGGCTCAAACTCACAATGTGGTTGCAAAATATTGGGGCAACGGGGGAATATTGAAATGGGCAGAGTTTCAATGCTCTCATGCTTCCTTTTGGAATGGGGCCCCAAAACCTTCTTTTATAGGCCAACAAAGATAGTAACGGTTGGGGGGATTGGCTATGGGAAGTCAAATAGTTAAGTAATGGCTCGGAAACCCGTATCCATATTCAATTTTCATTTTTCACAATTTTTTGTGAGTGTACGCGAGCTGTAGTGGTGCAGAAAGTCTGTGTACGCGGGCAGTAGTGGTGTAGGGTGGGTACACCTTCAAAACAATGGTTTTTAGAAGATTTGTTTAGTGATGGATCGGAAAAGATAGCAAGTAATATGGCCTGATGCCAGGTATGCATGTCTGGTTCACTTTAGGGTTATAACACACCATGGCTTCAACTTCATCCTTCTCTTTTTGTGCATTTGTGGCCCTTTCCTCCGCATCCTCTTTAGTATTCACAACTTCCTCCATTCGACCTTCAATCTCCTTATTTTGTTGAATGGTTGCATCATACTGCACCTATACTTGGGCACTTTCGTCCCTTATTCTGTTCAAGTCTCAGTGAGTGGAATTTCCTCTATTCTTTATTTCCCGCACCAACTCTACTTGTAACTCCTGGACTCTTCGGATGGGTAGTCTAGATACAACTATATCCAATTGGCCTAACGCCTTTATTTGTTCCTACAATGCGCTTGCTGGTAACTCTAGTGTGACTACCTCAATATGAATGGTTTTGTGTTCCCCTGAGAGCTATGTTAGGGTCGTCTGCACGTTTTCCTCTTTTTTCCTTGGTCATGTGGATGGTTCGTCCCCTGACTTGGGGTCTTTCACAACGCATTTTTTTCCTAGGAGTTTTTGAAGGATTTGCAATTGATCCTAGAACTTCTTTTGTTGGTCCTCATGCTTCTTGGAAGCTTCCTCCCAGTGTTCCTTTAGGAATCCATGATTTGGTATCCAATCTGATCCATATCATCATCGGTTAAAATGTAAAAATGGGTCTGTCGTTACGCTTTAGGTTTCTTTCGTGCTCCACCTGCCTGTTCTTTCCCCTTATCCTTTCTTTTGAGACCTACATCATTTGTCTAGTCCTATTCCTCCTCACTTTTCTCTTGGTATTCACCCTCTTGTAAGGACCCTGGCTTGTTGGTTGGGCTCTTCCAGTCGTCCTCCCAGTCAAATATGATTAAGTGCAAATATTCAACTGTCAACCAGTAATTGCTTGGAAACTCTTGTCATGCATAATCCTTTTGGCTTGCACATACAGATGGTGCATACCAACTCTGAAGCACATGACATCCTTGTATGGTATGATTGCTTCCTCTAGAATGCACGGTGTAGTCTCCACTACATTCATAATGAGATGCAGGTAGATATAAAAGGTGGTGTTGGTGTCCTCTTGTCATCTCTTGATGGTGGAGTGCCACAAGTTGGGATACCTAGAAACCAAAGGGATGCAGCCTGAAGCATGCATATGTTGGTAATATTTGGGCTCCTACCACCCGACCAATGCAATGAGGATGAGTAACCATGTGTAGTGAAACTCAATGCCCTTCTCCTGGGTCTCTGTGCAATCTTGTAAAAATTGATTAACAAGAAATGTTGCCTAATTCATCTGAACACCTTCCTTGCATTTTTTTGTTTTGGAAATTATTGTTGTTGACACTTCATCTCTTCGACATTTACGCAACAACTTGTAAGCCAAAACCTACGTTGTAAAATTGACCTCCTTGTCACTGATGCTTTTCACATTCATACCCCTTTTGCCTCTAAATGTGTCATACTTGTCTTTCATGGCCTCAGAGAGGGATCACTCTCTCATTTTTTGGAATAGTAAGAATGGGTCTTCGCATGCTTTGGTCAACCCTGTGATATGCGCAATTAGCGCAGTATCAATTGAGATTGGGGGATCTAGCCAAAGTGTCCCCCCATGGATGCAATTAATCAATACCTTGACACAGGCATTGATTTTCGTACTTCATCCGAAATGTGGAATTTCAAACAACTTCAGTATCCCGACTTTCTCCAAGCCCAACGACCATTCTTGTGGGTCCACCCAAATTTATCCTGTGTCGGGGTTGGTATTTGTGCATAAATATTGATCCCTTGCCAACTCAGGGAATTTATGCGTGTTATTGATATCGTGGTCCATAAATTTCAAGCTGGCCACCTTGTCGAGCATGTCTTCATCTCTACTGATGCCCTTCGGGACTGGTTCTACTGGTAATGGATACTTGGAATTCATTGATATTGTTATTGGGGGTGTGGCATCCTTCCTTAGAGGTAAATAATCTCTGTGAAAAATTGTTGGTGGCGCTAGGGCCAAAGTTTCGACCACCTCCTCGACCTCCACATCTACTGGTTGTTTCTGTTGTTTCTTTGTTGTGGCGGACGGTCCTCCCATTCTTGGTGGTGCCATTCTCTCTATATGTTGGACTAGTGGACAAGCTCTATGTGTTTGTGTAGGTTGCTTAATCTTTCTCTAGTAATTCGGATTTTGTTCACTTCTACTTGCATGAAACAATGCCTTAGAGTTTCATTCCCTCTCAGTGTTTTGTACATTCATTCCAAGTAGTATACCTGTCTCATCCCACATTAACTTCCTTTTCCAATATGGCGTCATAGTTGGTGACTTGGTAAGTAAATGCTCCTTAATTTCCAAATCTACCTTATGATTCTTCTTTCGTACTAATGATATGTTCATGATTTCTGACGACTTCTCTTATTTAAGGCTTATACAATGCTTTTATGACCTATCACGTTGAATGTATAACTGTTGTGTCTGTGCCTGACTTCTTTTAACGGTCTTTTCATTGCCAACCTGTGCAGTAGTTCGTCGATCTTCCATCTGTATACTTCACATTCAAGCCCATCTGTATCTTTATCTTTGAACTTGGCGCAGTGTTATCGCTGTGTGTGATGATTAGATCAGCTGCACAAGTTCTGATACCTTGGTATTTAACCACTCTTTTTCTTTTTCCTATCGCTACTTTTTATTTATTTTCTTTCTTTTTTCTACTTTTTATTTGGTTTTTCTTGTTTTTCTTGCTACTATGGTACACTTACTATAATACAAGGGTTATGGCATAGCCCAAATTACTGCACATACTATCGGCTATCTCTATAGAGTTTCAAACAACTTTCGTTCACCATTCCTCCCAGGCTTCTTCCATCCAAGGTCTCCAAATGCGTAACACCTGTGTTGGTTATCGGTTGGATCAGATAGAGACCTAACCAGTGCATGAAAAACTTCCCTGGATGCTGCATATACTTGTTGTCATAGAGCAGTACCAAAGCGCCGACTTGAAATTTCTTGGTTTTAATGTGTCAATCGTGTCAGGCCTTCTCTATGGTTTTATGAACCTGCTGATGGAATCCTGTAATAAACCGGCCCTCCTTAAGCTGAACTAACTACGTCAACCACTCCTCTATCATGCCAGTATCTGAGAGCTCAGTGATTTCTGCAATGCACGGGATAGGTAGAATGAAATCCATCAGCATCATTTCTTCCTATCCATAGACCAACCAGAAAGGCGTCTTCCTTGTTATATTCTTACTTGTAGTTCTATACACCCATAGTATTGCAGGGATGCATAATTCCCAATCATCTCTCCCTACATTGCGGATCTTCATCAAAGAAATTTCCAAGATCTTATTAAAATCTTCGACAGTGCCATTAGCTTGCGGGTGATATGGTGTACTCTTTTGATGATGAATCTGAAACTCCTCTGTTAATGTTGTAATTGTTTTGTTAAGAATGTGTGTACCTTGATCACCAATTAATATGCACGGGCATCCAAACCTTGTGATGAAATTCTCGAATAGAAACCACGTAGCAGTTTCTGCAGTACAATCAGTAACTGGTGTTGCTTCCACCCACTTGGTCAAGTACTCTGTCGCAGTGATGATGTATCTTTCCCCGGATCTCCTTTCTTGTGGGTTGATCGATCCTACAAAGTCAATGACCATTTATCTAATGCTTACAGTGTAACTTGTGGGTTTAAAGACATTTCATCTCTCCTATATTGTTTTCCCACTCTTTGACATACGTCACAGGACTAACAATACTCCTTTGCATCTTTGTGCAGTGTAGGCCACCAAATCCATGCGCATAAAATATTTTTTCATTTCTTTTCCTACGTAATGTACTCCAGCAATCCCATCGTTCACTTCCTCCAGTATAATCGTCCTTTCATGTTCCAGTACACAGCGCCTCAATATTTTATCTGCCCCTAAATTATACAAGTTCCTTGCAATCAACTTATAATCTGATACTTTCACTACCAATTGTTTCTTATGAGCAACTGTCATTTTGGAGGGGGAAATACATGTATTTAGAAAATCCACAATGTTCACGAAGTAATCATCCATCATCCTTATTGCAAATAACTCTACATCTAATAAATTATCATCTAAATTACATGCATCCTCTTCTGTCAATATATATGAGAGATAATATGGTCTTGCATTCAGCTTCCCTAGTTTTACTATGACCTCAAAGTCATATTCCTGAAAAAATAACAACCATTTGCATATTCTTCCTCCTAATACAGGATTATTGACTAAGTAATTTAATGCAGAATGGTCTGTATACATCTTGAAGTGGGACCCTAGTAATTAATGTCTGAACTTATGTAGCACATAGACCATTGCCAATACTTCCCATTTTGTAGTGGTATAATTCTTATCAGATATAGACAACTTCCTACTTGCAAACACAATTGGATGATAGATGCCCCCTTATCCTGGTTGTGATAGTATTGTGCCCAATGCTATGAACAATGCATCTTCATGTACACATAACTCCTTGTTCCACTCTGGAAAGATCAAAATGGGTGTGGTTACCAGTCTCTGTTTCAACGTGTCCAACCCCTTCTGGTAGTCTTCATTCAATTGGAACTTGGATTCCTTAATTAGTAAATTTTCCATGGGTGTTGTAATATGTGCATATCCTTTGATAAAATTCTTGTAATAATCTGTATGACCCAAATTTTCCCTCAGTTGTCTGACTAATGTCGGAGGATCCAAATTCAGAATTACTGCGATCTTGGTTGGATTAACCAATAGTAATTGTTTGCATGCTACATGTCTTAGTAGAATTCCAAACGGTGCACAAAAGATACACTTATTTAGTTTCAGTGAGATCTAACACTGCCTGCATCGATCTAACATGAGCCGAAGAAATTATATATGATCCTGTGGTAGACTTAACACCATCCAATATCGATGTAAACTTCCAAAAATTTATGGATGAACTCCTTGAATACTACCACTACTACCCTAGAAAACATCGCAGGTGAATTCTTCAATCCAAATGGAATCATCGTGTACTAATAATTTCCCCACTCTATCACAAACGTGGTTTTGTGTCTATCCTCCTGCGAAATTATTATCTGATGGTACCGAGAGAATCCATCGGTAAGGGAATAATTTTATTGACCTCCTATGTTCTCCAGTACTTCATCTGTGAATGATGTTGGGAATGGATCATGTAATCATGTGTCATTTAATTTCCTTAGATCTATGCAAATCCTAATTCCTTCGGTCTTCTTTTCCTACCCCACCATTAGGATAATCCACTTAGATTCTTCTGATGATTCAATGATTCCTACATCTAGAATCCTGTTTATTTCAACCTTGACCTTCTCCTTGTACCTTAGGTTCAACCTATAAGGTCTCTGTCGTACTGGCTTAGCTCCAAGTTTTAGTGGGATATTCATCTCACCTAATTCTTCTACTATCCCCTTCACGTCTGAGAATGTGGTTGGAAATAAATCCTGATATTCCCGCAATAAGTCTTCAACATTCTCAATTGTCTCATCATTCCAATAATATCCTATCTGCACAAACTTAGGATTATTTATTGTCTCAATGTTGACCTTCTTCGTCTTTATAAGTTGTGTGTACATGGAGGATGTAAACTCTATCCCTTCTATTACACGTGTTCATTTTGTCTCTGGTATTTGTACCTTCCTGGGATCCTCTTCCGCGTATTCTTCCTTCATTACAGTGTAACATTCCAATAGCTTATGGACCGTCATCTTGGATTTGTACACACTGCATAAGGGTACTACTTCCATCATCTCTACCTCTAAGAATATATTTGCTCAAATGGCCTGTAGTGCTACATGTATGGAGGGAGATTCATGTTCAAATGTGAACATGATTTCAAATCTCCAGACTAATTCTTCCCATTCTTTTGTCTCCTTGCGCATCTCCAATTCTAAATACCAATTCTTCGGGATTGTTTCCAATGTGTGTATGAATATGTGCGTCTACTCTGTCTCTGATTCCAAGTGCCATAAAGCCCTATATCTTTCTATGTGACCCGCAAGGTCACTTTCTCTTGTATATTTATGTGCATTTTCTTCTTCCTCGGGCTCAAAACATATATGCATAAGTCTACTGCACTGTGCCCAATCCTTCATTCCCTTTATGTGTGCAACCCAACATCTAGTTGGAGTTGCATTTAAGATGACATCAAGTGCCAACAACCTCTATTGTTCGGGTACCTGTAACTCAAATGCTTGTATAAACATACCAATCTCAATTAGTCCATCGTACATGGGTGGGTCACATAGCCCTGTGCCAATCCAGCGTAAGGATCGGTTTATATGTCCACATCATCTAGTTTATACTTCATACATCCTCTATTGCCAATTCTCTAGCCTGACTTCTGAATCTTATGTGCACGAACTGATAATTCTCCAACTCAGCGCATCATCCATTTTCAGGTTGACATAATCCTCCATCTGCGTAGTCAAATTATATAAGTTGTCAATTTCATTCCCTCTTGATGACTCTGTGTATCTCATCCCTTCTGATGGGTCCAAAGGTGAAATAAATTTCAGATCCCCAAGCTCAAATATCATCTCCCTCCTTTTCAATTTAACAATTGCTTGGTTATCGAATGCCCATTCCATTCCCATCAGTGTTGGATATGGTTAACTATCGGCTACTATCTCAATAACTTCAAAGTTTTCCATGTTGCACACCCCATCTATGTTCACAAGTACTCCTATTAGTCATCAAATCGAGACTATCTTATGTTTATTTGCGAGCCTCAACTGAATAGGGGACCATACTAGCTCAGGTTCACCCATCATCTCTGATGTATTCTTAGGTAGTACATTCCCATCAGATCCTAAGTCCAAAATAAAATTATCCACATCGTACTCTCCAATCTGTGCATTGAACCTGAATTTTTCATTGGTTCTCTTCTTGCACAGTACCTGGTTTACCATTCTCCGCGTATCAATCATGTCATATAAAGTACTTAGCACAATCCTATCTTTCATTAGTACTACACAAATATTCAAGAATTATGTTAGTGTACTTACCTGCACCATTGGCTTCTCTAACACAACTTGACCTTCTATCCAAGGCATCATTGATGTTGATGCTCCCTCATGCAATCCAATTATTTCATTTCTAACTTTATGATATGTCTCTTTCTCTTGTTGTGGATCGAATGGGGGTATAGGCCTTGCTAAATTCCATACCCACTACTCAGGCTTCTCTCCTTGATCAATCCCTGTTCTAGCTCCTCCATGCATAACAACTGCCATTGTTGGTCCTTCATTGCATCTTTCATCTGATATCATCTGCACATTCTGATTTTGATTCTGCGTTGGTTTCCTCTGGCCTGCCATTTTGCAACTAGTTGGGGATAGCCTTCTTTCAAGTGATGCAATTCTCTACAATATGTGCATGTGGTACATATATTATGGCAATCTTGGGCCAAGTGTATAGTTTTATTACTGTTATAACAGATAATTGTTCCTCATCCTCCTCTACCAAAAGTCCCTCTACCTTGACCTCTGCCAAAGTTTCCTTTTTTCCCCTGATTGAAACCTATCTGATTGTTATATTGTGCACCACCCCTTTCTACATCGGTATTATCTTCTTAGATCCGGTACATATCCTACATGTGCTCCCTTAGTGGGTCAAACACATGACAATCCTTCTCTTCATGCTCCACTGACCTGCAAAAATTGAAAAACAAGTTCTTTGGAGTACTCTGATACTTCTGTAGTAATGGACCCATTTCTTACATATCTTGTAGTATCCTCCCCCTAGTAGTGGATTTGATGCTCCAACTGCCAAATACTGCACAAATGTTGGGCATTCTTCCTTTTGATGTCCTTCCATCCTACACTTGTAACACCAAATCTGTTGTTGTTTCTCCTTGCCTTTGGTAAGCTCGGCTAGTTGAATTGTCAATGCGGCCAACTACGTCTGAAATTGTTTCATTCCTCCAATATCTCCTTTTGGTGATGCCTCTAGTTTCATTTCAATTTCTAGAGCCTCGCGCTGTGATTTTTGGGCATATTCCCAGTTTGGGAGAAAATCACGACATGGGAGAAATACACCTAGCAGGAGAAGCATCATGCAAAAAGCAGATGTGCATGCAGGAAAAGTAGCATGTGTAAGGCATATGTGCATGCAAGAACAGCAGCACGTGCAAGACAGATGAACATGCAAAAGAGGAAAGCATGTGAGGTGTGCATGCAAGAAGACCTAGCCATGATAGGGTTAGGGTTTTGGTAAGAGAATGTAATGGTTGGTAAGCCAAAAATATGTATAAGTAGGTACCTATGAGGTCTAGGTGGGGGTGTTGAGTGGGTTTGTTTCTCTCATTGTTGTTGGTCATTGTTACTATGTTGTTTGAAGACTGAATGATTGTAATTTCGATATATTTTCTAATTTTTTAAGTTGAGGAGAGGAAATAAGGCAAATCTTGAGGGTTAGATCACAAGCTGGGGAGTCTGGTGTGATCTAGTCTGCTTCATTGTAGATCTTGACCCATAGATGGGGAATTGTAAAGCGCAAGGTGTTGTAATTTCGAAACATTGTGATAAAAGAGAAAAGCATCCAAATATTTGTGGACGTAGCCCAGGAGGGGTGAACCACGATAGATCATGTGTTATGTGATTGAATATTGTGTATTTCCTTTATTGTCAATGAGTATATATTTGATAAATGCATGAATGACTTAGTTAGATCTGTTATTTTACA
>SNQJ01S0116593.1:0-11908 GCA_010110895.2 Picea sitchensis | reverse complement strand
GGTAGTTCAATAGGAGGATACCCCTCGAAGAGACAAGTGAACAGGAGAGGATCTCTTCCATAATAGGATCCATTGTATGGTGTTGCCCTACCTCAAGGGTTTTCTTATAATAAAAGTGTGGTTCTTCTATATTGTTCTCTGAATATTTGTGGTGTTTTTGTATGCAAGTATTTGGTTTTTAACATGTTTGTTGACACATTTATCTTCAAGTAACCTAAGTTACCAAACACTAGAACATAACAAGAAATGGGGCAAGAGGATCTCTTGGTCAGGTTTCTAGGAACAATGTCTTTCACTTTGGTATGATTTATTAAAATGGCATTCTTCAAGTAGCTCATGGTGTGTTTTTAATGGTGCTTCTAGTTCTAATAGCATGCTTCTAAGAACACAGTTAAGGACCACTTTGAACAAGTTAATAAAATAAGATAAGCTTTGAAGGCATTTATTTTATTTTGTAGAGAATTCTTTAATTTTGTTAGTTAAACCCTTTTTACTGACTAGAGAGGGTACAAAACTCCATACAAGATCTGCTTTATAATCAAGTTATCTTTGGTTAAGAGTGATGATAGAAGGGTATATATTCCGTGGACTTGCACTTTGCCTCGTCTACAACTACAAAGAAGACATTGTTAGCATGGGGAGCAAGTTTGCCCGACTATAAACCTGGATCATCATCACTGCGAGTGCTCCAACTTAAGAGCTCTAGCTGCGGGGCCAACCCCTTACTCCACTCATCTCCCTTAGCTAGACCTTTCTCAAACACATGGACCATACTTGGGGTTTTGGGCCCTTGGACAGACCCAATGTTGCCTATGTGTGATGTTCTCTGATGGAGGAGCATTTTCCTTAGTTGGCCACGATGAATCATGGGCATTAGGACCCATTTGGTGGGTGGAGCGGTCTAGCATTTCCTTGGTTATATGGAGATGACCTTGAATGAGCCACTTGTTGGGTTGTAACTTATTCACTTAGCAGGTCGGTAAGGGTTTCTTGTTGGTTGGGTCAGCCAGACTTGCAGAAAGTGGCCATAACCACCTCTTGGAGAAGTTACTTGCCACTTAGTTTCTCGATTTATAACTTAGTTTCTTGATGTATTGCACATCCTTTGGGGCATTGTCGACGGTGTTCAACCCCAAACTAGATGTACATTTCTCTGTATCAACTAATGGTTATTGTGGTTGGAGTGGGTTTTTCTCCCCATCTTTGGATTTTCCACTATACATGTTGTGTTACTTGTTTGGCATGGTTGTGGTATTACGCTGATGCACTTATGGTTTATGGATGGTTGGATACTTACACTAATAGTGGTGACATAGCTAAGTAGAGTATATTGGTATATATACTTGGTGATTTGAGCATACTTGTGTAAAGATGTGTGTCTTGAAGGAAACTTAGGGTTTCTATGGTGTTAGTTGGGTATTATTCATGACGACAGTTGGTTTAAGCATAATCCGAGGGATATGAGTTGGTTGTTGGTCAAGCCAAACTAGCAAGGTCACATAGATGGCACCCGGTGAATAGACTACTCGCGTGGTATGGGATCTATGATGCCAAAGCAAGGAGTGAGAGCATCAGGAGCACCACTTCCCAAAAAAACCAAGAGCTAAGTGTCTCTTTTGCAATTTTATATCTATATATTTTTATATATTATAACGCATATATATTTTAAAAAAAAACATGTAGAGTGCCAAATTAGTTGCAGAAAATATGAAACATGCATATTTGTACTACTTGTAGACAAATACTACATTATTATGAAGTTAGAAATGTCATCCATAGTAGAATAAGGATTAAGCATTCTAGCATCAACCATCTAGACATTATAAACTTACAAATTTGTCTCTATCTACCATTGATATTTCAGGACAAACTGTGATTCCAATGAGCCCCTTATTATCATCACTCTGCAATATCCCTCAAAGATGCCTCCTCACACAAATATATGAACCAGAGTAAGGTTTTCCCTTATGACAACCATGGCTACATATAAATTTAGTGGTTGCCACCCCTCTGTCCCCCTCAAGTTTTGTCTCATACTTCCACAAGGGTGTTGAGCAAGTTTTGCTTCTACCTTCATTGTCACTTTCATCTTCTTCCCCTTCATCCCCTTCCAAACATTCCTCGTGTGCCTAAAAATTCCCCCTCATGTCTATTCCCCACCAACACCACGAGAATAAAAAATGGAAGTATACACCACATGAAGAACAACATTTTCACCTACAATAGAATGAGGGAGAAAAAGGAACGAGAATGGATAGGAAAAGAAAACAAACCCACAAAAAAATATAAAATACTACAAAGAATGACCTTTGGGCTTGTCTCTTCAGCTCCTTCACTATCCCCAGCTATAGAATGTGACTATCCTCAATCTCTCCTCTAAACTCTCACAAATTTCCCTTTCTCAAAAACCAACAAGAAGAACGAACTACCCACTCCAAACAAACAAAACCCTACTCAAAGATGAATGAAATGATGGAAGAGAATGATGGAGAAGGATTGATTATGCATGTGTGTATTTACCCTAAGTCATGGGACCTACTCCTTAGGCCCCACATTATCAAAAAGGGTGGGAATGTTTGTTGCCCTTTCCTCAATGGGCAAGAGCATCAGCCCTTTTCAAGGAACATTTAGGAATCAAGGTGGGGTGTCTCCCACAAGCCAAGGAGCGTCATATAAGGCCCAAGAGAGCAATTTCGAAGCAGGAGCACCCCCAAACAGAAGCTTCCAGAAAAGTAAATGATAGATGTAAAGGAAAAAGTGAAAAGAAATATAATATAATCTAGCACCATGACATCTGATATTAGAGCAAAGTTTATCTAGAGATTATCTCTTCACCACCTTCACTATCGTTCAATTGGTATCAGAGCTAGAAGGGTATTAACGGGTTGTGCTCTTCACCTACTTCACTACCGTGACAATTGTTATCAAAGCAAAGATGATTATGTGGTTAGCTCTTCACCATCTTCATTGTCCAAAGAGTTGGATCAATCAAGTAAGATGCTCTTCCCCAATATGCATTCGTGACAAGTAGAATCAATCCAAAGGTGTGATTTTCTCCATTGTGCACTTTGTGACAAGTATTTCAAAAAGGATCCTAGAAGGGGATTTCAATATAAAGTGTCCCCGTTGAAGGAAAAGTAGGTTGATCACAACTTCCCTTTGCACATCAAGTTAAATTTCGTTGAGTTTAGCCTCCTTACTTGGCACTGTTTCCTTTGGTTCTTGTTCATTGCTTCAATGGATTCAAGCAACTATCTTGGATGAGTTCCCATAGACCACATCGAACCAGTTTATTTTCTTTGGCCAAATCAAGTTGAGTCATAGAAGTGAGAAGCAAATACCCTCACAAGTGGATTTTGAGGAAGGACAAGTTGGAATTATATATGATAAACAAATGGAAGATCTCATGCTCTTAGAGGATCTAAAGCACCAAGGTTGTACCTATAGGTTGCATATGATGCTACAAGTGGTGTATGAGATTTTCTTATGGTGGGACTACTACAGAGAGCTTGAGCTATGTGATATGGCTCCTTGTGACATTTGGACCTAGAGTGACTTTGATGACTTCGTTTGTTCCTCCTTGTGACAAGCAATGACTCATTATAGTGGACCAATTTGGAAGCTTGGATAGATGTATGAGTATGTTTGATGTAATGCATGTCATTGATGATGAACTTACCAAGGGAGACACGCAGGTTAACTTTCTAGTGGAACTTCAACCGAAAGTTACTAGAAATCTCCTAACAAGATGTACATAGGTACGAAGAGATCCATTATAGCAGTGATTCAGTGGACGAATCGTTATTTCCTATCTACTACAATGATGATGGATATGAGTAAGTTGGCCTGATTCAATGTTGTGATGGGACAGAATTGGGCCTAGTTGATCCAAGACCATTCGTCTAAGATGAGGCCAAGATGGAGTATTAGCTTTCTCATCTATACNTATTTCCTATCTACTACAATGATGATGGATATGAGTAAGTTGGCCTGATTCAATGTTGTGATGGGACAGAATTGGGCCTAGTTGATCCAAGACCATTCGTCTAAGATGAGGCCAAGATGGAGTATTAGCTTTCTCATCTATACACTATTGAGCTACAAGCATAGAAGTCACAACCTCTTGCATGGACTTCATGTAGGACATGCTAAGTATGGAGCTCATGGTTAGGTACTTCCTTCAACAGTGAAGAGTAGTATGGAGACAGCGAAATGGCAATTGTTTCTTTGACTATGTATGGTTTTGTTGTTGTTGTTTTTGTCTCTTGGCATAAGCTAACATTTTGCAACTAGTGGATATGATTGGGCATTTTTTGGGCGCCCATGCTCGGTGCAAGCATAGTAGACTTCATTTAAGATGGACCATGCTGAGTTGACAACGACAACAGTTTCAAATGGACATCCAACACGTTGAAGTATGTGATTTATTTGGCATTTTGTTTCTTTTCTAACAAATATGTATAGCACATTGGGTGTTGCAGTTGGAGAATGTTTATATAAAATGGAAGTGCCATGGACATACAGATAGTTCAGTCAACACTGAACGGAATATTTTGCATGGTGCATTTTTTGGATTTTAGAAATGGAGCAAAATGATAGTGTATGTGTTGAAATTAGTGCAGCTGCAAGAGCCATTCTCCGGGAGGATGGCACAAGACCCTAGCTAAGGGCTAGGGCCCCCAGTACACTCCTGGGGTTTCTTGGTATGAGACCAAGCAGTAAGAGCCATGGCAAAAGACCCTAGTGAGGGCCCCCAGTATATGACTGGGGTTCTTGGTCTAGGACCAAGCAGTAAGTCCCTAGATGTGTTCTAGGGCCCCTGGATGTGTTCCAGGGAATCCTTGCCCGATGCTNTGTGTGATCCTCTTCCTCTCTCCCGGGATGGTCCATGAGACGTAGGAGTGGCTAAGAAGATGGACATGACCACATTGTTGATGTGCCCTCTTATGCAGTGATGATAAAAGTTTACAAGTCATTATGAGACTCATGTGGACATGTTTTTCCATTGTGGACCCCCTTGACTTTGTCTTAAAGTTCCCCCTTTGCTTGTTGTCTTGCTTTCCCTCTTGTTTTATGTGGTGGGGGTTTTTATAATTTACTTTAATTTAATTGACATTTAATTATTTTTTATATTAGCCCTAACCCTCTCCCTAGTTATAAAAGGAACCCTACCCTCTAGCATTTCTACACACTCACTCACTCCTCACTCCTCACTCTCCTATGCTGCGGCTACCTCAGTTGCTCTCTCTTGGTGATGGTGCGGCCCCTTCTTTGGACTATTTGTTTCAGATCTGAGGTTTACTTGGACACCGATTTGACTGGAAGCTACCTTTGGTATTTTTGTTTGCTGGTGATGAGGCCGGACCTCCTCTAGACTGCTCAGACTTGCTCCCTTAGTTGTCGGTCTGCTTAAAAGAGCCACGGACCTGAGGGAAGATGCCACGGCCTCTCTTCTTGGCTGCCATATCAGTTTAAGGAGCCACAGACCTGATAAAGGTGCCGCGGCCTCCTCCTCTTGGTTGTCGTTTACAGAGTTGAGGCTACTGTGGACATTCTACTACTTGCTGTCCCTTGTGTTGGGGCTTATCCCTGTGTTGTCTTCTTTTTCTGTGGAGGGTATTGTTGTTTCAGTTGGGTCTTGTTGTTTCCTATTGTGGTGTTTTGTTGTCTCAGCTTGTGGAGTACTTGCTGCTGCTGTCTCAGCTGTGGACAGCATCCTTCTTTGTGGTCTATCCCTTGGCAAACTGTTCTTCAGTCCATATGACAGAGATCAAACCCTAGAGGTTTGATACATGAACCTTAAACTAATTTTCTGAGCATATTAAAGAGGTCTACATCCACACATGTGACAGGTACATTCTTCATTGGCCAGGAGGTAAGCTAAAGTTTGTTTTTGCACACAGAAATTTTATTTATGTTCAGAATTTAATTCAGATCTGTTGATGTCTTTTCTTAAATGTGCTGATCTAGTGAACAGAATTTAAAAGGCATAATTGTTTTCTCTATTTTTCCCTAAATCTAACAGTATGTGAAGACACTTATGGAGCCTCTTGCCTCAATGAGATTTTTCCATTATACAGATTGTGTCTAATGGTGAACAACACCACTAGGAGTTGTCAAAAACAACATTTCAATACTTCAAGATCAATTAATTAGTAAGCATCAAGGAACTATTTGTTTACTATCTAATCGAGAGGAAAAAAGTGGATCTTTTATGGTTCTACCACCATCAGACTGTTTTTGAGTCGTTCTATTCAATGAATCTAAATGTTCAAGACAATAAATAAATCAAATAGAGAGGATCCTATGAGAAAAATTATTGAATTTTCAAGTCTCTTGGGTCATTTACATAGTATCACCAACCGTTTCCCATCCTCCCATTTTCTAATTTATAAAATTGTCTTTTCGAAGAAACATACCACTTTCTATGCACGAGGTAGGTTCTCAGAGGCATCCCAACTTCTCTAGTCGATGACTATCTCCCCAAAGCACCTTCCCCGTTCAAATTCTCCCTTGATGCATCTTGCCATCTCTTGTCGACTAGACAAGTACCAAATCAAGCTATCAGAGAGGACATCTACAAATTGTACATTCAGGTCACTTGGACCTCACCTCCGATGAGCCTCGGCTCGAAGATGTCCTTCTATCTAGGGCACATTTTGGAGTTGTAGGATGGCATCAACGTCCGCCCCCCTTATACGCGCAAGTATTGGATGCACTCACTCAAGATCCCTTTGGGACAGCTCCGAGTCGGTTCTCATCGACTCCGGATTAAGACGGACCACCATATACCACGATCTGATAGGATCTGCTAGAAGTGCCACCTACAGGAGCCGGAGACAGAGATGCACCTCATTTTTAGGTGTCTTATATACTATGAGATCAGAGGATGCTATCACTACCTCTATAGGGACTCGGGGGGCTCCTTCTCTACTTTCTTCCAGTACCAAGACCAGAGATGCCTAGCCCTCTTCATCAAGGAGATCTTCAACCATAGATCTCAATTCCTGCACGCCATGCCCCGCCTTGGGATGACCAAGACAATCACCTCTTACTTTCATGTTGATCCATCAAATCAGAGCAACAAGCGGTGGGCAGAATCCCAGAGTGCACCAGACAGTAGATTCATGAGACCTTGCATCTCTCCTCGACCTCCCCCTCTAGGAGACCAACCGATATCATCGAGACCGGTTCGGAGGTGTCGAACTATGCATCAATCCATACAATCTTAGACAATTAGAAGGATCAGCTTTAGACAGATCCAAAGCAGGGCACCTCCCATCCGTCAGACTACCTCCCAAATTCAGAGGAGCATCCAGAGATCTATCTAGAGTTTCTTTCTTTCAACCTCGGATGCTAGGAGTCTCCCCCGCTCCTACACCCCCATAGGGTCATACAACTGGACCCCTAATGGTTCCTAAGGACTCCGATAGTGAGTCAATGCCCACTTCACCCCCTCAACCTCGGCCATCATACCCGGGATACCTTGACATCATTAGCCTCATCGTTAAACCTCTCTCTCACTCTCTCTCCCTTAATAGATTCTTGAGTTGTCCACTTTTCCAATCTTGGACATACTTGTATTTTGAATCACTGTACCGTTTGTCACAATCATATACATGTGTTTTGAGGGTGTACTACTATAGGTTTCTTTCTTTATGTTATTTTCGGCATTATCTAGGAGTTGCGCTTGCACTCCCACATTGTATTCATACTTTATGTTTTCATCAGTCCCATTGACCTACTTTTGTGGTCATTCGTTGGACATTAATAAAATTATCTTATCTTTAAATACTTTCCAATTACCTAAATACAATTTCATGGACGAAAATACAAGAACTTTTCATTTCAATCAGTGCAAGAAGTTGCAATCTCTTGGGTCCAAATTGTTACTCTTCTTCATCCAAATTCTATGAAAAAATAACTCCAATAGTTAGTCCTAGACAACTGACTCTTGAAAGTGTATGTACATCCAAGAATGAACCACTTCCCAAATTTGGTCAAATTATAGTGGTTGATGAGGAATATTTAGTCATTAGATCAGTTAAACCCTATTTGGCTACTCGAAAAGTGATTATTCATGACCATTATGGAGAAATTTTTGACAAAGGAGATACATTGATAACATTGATATAAGAAAGGTTCAAATCCAATGATATAATTCAAGGTCTTCCTAAAGTTGAACAATTGTCAGAAACCCATTTGAATAATTCCATATCAATGAAATTGAAAGAAAGTTTGAAAATTGGACCGAAGATATGACAAGATTTCTTGGAAATCTTTGGGGGTTATTCATCAATGCTAGCATAACTATGGAAAAAAGTCAAATTCAATTGGTCAATCAAATTCAAAAGATTTATTGATCCCAAGGGTTACAAATTTGTAATAAGCATATAGAGATTAATGTACACTAAAAGACACTGAAAGTATTAATTTCAAAAGATGGAACGACTACTATATTTTCATTTGGGGAACTCATTGGTTATCATGAGCACAAAGAATGGATAGTGCTCTGGAAGAGGCAATCGACTATCAAACCATGTTATCAAGAATAACAAGGGCATCTCTGATACTCAAAGTTTTATATCCTAAGCAAGCTTCCAAGAAATTACTTGGATCTTATTTAAAGCTGCTCTAGAAAGTCATGTCGATCGATTGAAAGGCTTGAAGAGAAATGTTTATCTCATGGGAATGATACCTACTAGCACAAGATAGAATATTCATTATTCAAGGAAACAAAACAAAATGGATCCAAGAATGGGGAATTGAAATATATTTAGCAACAAAGTGAAAGATATTTTATTTCATCGTGACAAAGTAAGCTTTTTTTTCATCCAAGAAAATTCTCACTATAT
Organism: Picea sitchensis; assembly: GCA_010110895.2. Lineage (NCBI taxonomy): Eukaryota > Viridiplantae > Streptophyta > Pinopsida > Pinales > Pinaceae > Picea > Picea sitchensis. The sequence continues at coordinate 3,053 of SNQJ01S0116593.1, read as the reverse complement.
ATTGAAATTGTTGATTTTCTGAACCTAGCACCAGGGTATTAATTCCAAGTAAAAACTGATTTTATTGAATAATATCATAGGTAGGTTATCAACGAAACAATTAAATCAGCGGAAGCAAAATCAGAAACCAATCACACATTGCACAATAGATTTCGGGTAAACAACCCCTGGAAAAACCCCAAAGGGAAAACCAAATCTATGATGATTTTATTAAAATAAAATCAGGGCTCCCGTCCTAGGATAATGGCACTTCTAAGGAAATACAAATGTTGCAGCAAATAGCCTAGCCCACCTGGCTGCTATCTCCCTTGTTGCCCCCTTGCATCCTTTCCTCGGCCCCTTCCCTTGCACACCTGAGTGCTCACTCACTCTTTGTGTACCATCACTATGTCTCCTCCTCTCACCTAGGCTGTCTTTTATAACCTTGAGTTTACCCTAAGTCCAAAACCCTAGATCTTCTCCAAAGTGATCAACGACTAAGATCTAATCTCGCGTTCACTTTAGATCTGACGGTTAGGACTTAATCAACTCACTTAAGTTACTAATGCCAAAACTTAGGCATCTAACTTAATTAATAAAAGATCATACGCTTTAATAATTAACACATAAAGTGAACTTCCTAAGGTTTTTTGAGAGGTTACAAGGACGACTTCCACATGCTAGATACCGAGCCTATGTGAACAGAAACAACCATTAAAATAGCCTTCATAAATAGTATTGATAAAAAGATTTATTGTTATGTTCATGAATATTCATTCTTTAATATAATAGGAGGAATATCAAATATTCTATGAGTGAGAACATTTGTACCACATACTAAACAGAGATGCAATCGTTGAGATGTAACCAATTCTGTTGGAATAGTTTAATTATACGATCCATGTTATTTCGTTATTTTGGGAAGGAAAGTGTACGAGAATGGGAAAAAGATATTGGAACGTTGATTTGGAAGAGAAGATGGAAGCAAGAGTTCATTTAGGGTATAAAACTATGAAATGGAATCCTAAAATTGCACATTGCATTTTTATAGAGTATAGAGATACTCATATTATAAATTTGGCTTAAACTGCTCATTCTTTGTCAGAAGCTTGTGATTTGGCGTTTGATATAGCAGGTAGAGAAAAACAAAACATGATAGTCGGTACAAAATATCAAGCAGTTGATTTAGTAGCAGCAGCTACTACAGAAGCTTGATGTCATTATGTAAATAGAAAATGGCTTGATGGTATGTTAACTAATTGATCTACTACAAAGACTAGACCTCAGAAGTTCAAAGATATAAAGAAAAGGAACAAAATAAAAGACAATTCAATCGACCTCCAAAGAAAGAAGCAGCAATGCTCAAGAGACAATTGGACCAATTGCAGAAATATCTAGGTGGGATGCAGAAATATCTAGGTGGGATTAACATGACGAACTTACCCAATATTGCAATAATTACCAATCAACAAGAAGAATACATTGCTCTCAGGGAATGTAGAACTTTGGCTATTCCAACATTTTGTTTAGTCGAAACAGACTGTGATACAAATCTCATGGATATACCAATTCCATCCAATGTTATCAGAACTAGACCAGTGATCAAACCAGTTGACCCCAAAAACTAGAACCGATCAAAAACCAAAAACAAAAACTGATCAACCAAAAAATGCATAAATATTCAAATTTTGATTAAAATAAATAAATATATAGATAGATAGATAGATATTCATGTCTATCCATGTGAATCCAAACCATTAAACACAAATATGCAAAATTTCCTCATGTATATAGCGTGCATATAACCAAAATAGCACCGAGTGCAATCCGTATCTAAACCAAAATACATAAACAAAGATGATATTTTGTAAATTCTAAGCCCATTTCGTGCAATTTCCACTGATTCCCAATGGTATACAATGACTCAATTCCCACTCCACAATAGCTCGGCTAATGGCAATGAAAAGACCGGATTTTATTGCTTATTTTTTAATTTTTGGGGGAGCTTAGTGGCCCCACACTCCCACTATATGGTGCAATACAAAACCGACCATTTCCAGTTTGAGACCGATTCAATTCTAATAACACTAATTCCATCCAATGATGATAATATCACTTCAATCCAATTGATCCCAAATAGATCAACGTCAACAATTTGCAAAGGAAGGTCATTAAGGTCATTATAGCTATGTGAAGGGCTAATAAATAGTGAATTAGTAAGAATCATAAAATAGAAAAAAGGGAGGGGGGGCACTGATTTGTAAACTGTCGCGGATATTCCACTGGAACAGTTTGTCACAACAGATCTGATAAATAAAACTAAAATCTACACTATGAAAGTTAAATTCCTTTAGATTCCAAAATGTTTAGTTACTGATTTTCTGCTTATGCATGAAATAGATAAAATGCGGAAAATAGAGAACAATGAAGTACAATCACACACCATCCACACGATAACACAAATATTTTCTCTAGGAAACCCTTACGAGAGAAAACCCAGCTAGAAGGTGAGGTTGCTCTACTCTCTTTTCTCTCGTATGGAAATAATGCAAGTACAAAAGAGAAGGCACTCTCTATGGAGTTATCTGAGACCTATGGCATGTTAAGCTACTACCGAACATTAACCTCCTCTGTTATGCTCTCTAATTTCCCACTCCCAGTTGTTTTGCTCTGCTATGGAACAAAATACAATAACATAGAATGGAACCCCTTCTCCTCCTAGTGGCCTGGTATTTAACATAGCCCGATAGCCATCTAGGGGCAGGGTTTTGACTTCCTCAACCCTCAATTGTGATATGGTTTTGGACCTTCTAGAATCTTCTTGAAATTCCTCACGTGGCTAACCCCATAAGCATGAGTAATGGGGGTTGATGTGGCAGTGGTCAATGTTATCCCCGATATCTAGGGATAACTAGGAGATCATGTCTCGAGGCCCACATGGTCCTGTTGACCGCCCATTTAGCAACGGTGGTCAACTCACGTGCCGTGAAGATGCATCACCAGATGCATATTTGATGAAGACAGTTTTGGTTCTACTTGGGTATCTGATACCCCAGCACAAAATTTTGTAATCG
>SNQJ01S0116591.1:40111-50491 GCA_010110895.2 Picea sitchensis | reverse complement strand
GATCAGTTCAATGCCTATTCTTGCACTTCCAAATTTAAGACAACCTTTTGAAATCCAAACAGATGCAAGCAATTATGCAATGGGAGCAGTTTTGCTACAATATGGTAAGCCCATTTGTTTTCATTATGAGACTTTTAATGGTGTCGTGATTAATTATCCTACTTGTGATAAAGAATTATATGCACTGGTACAAAGTTTGAAAAAATGGAAACATTATTTGTTGGGGAAAGAAACCATTGTTCACACCGATCATCAACCACTACAATACTTACAATCACATACAAATCTACAACAAGCTAGGCAGTTCAGATGGATGGGTTTTCTTCAACAGTTTCACTTGGTCATCAGGTATAAGAAGGGCATTTATAACAAAGTCGTTGATATGCTTTCAAGGCCTATTATTAGTGCTTCAATTATTCTTAAGCATAGTCCTATCATGCATGAAAGTTATGTTGAGAAATATGCTTTAGATACTGACTTCAAAGAAGTATATGAAACTTTGTGCCGCTCTAACCATGTTGAAGAATTGGATTACCATGTGCATAATAATCTATTGTATCATCTTGGCAAGTTGTGTATTCCACAGGGGGAAAGAATCAACATTATAAGAGAAGCACATTCTTCTCTTATTGTTGGTCATTTTGGTGTAGGCAAGACAATGACTAATTTGCAAAGATACTGCTACTGGCCTAAAATGAATGAAATTGTTTCACGATATGTTCGGGGATGTTCGTTATGTGCCACAAGTAAACCTAGCAATTGAAAGTTGGGTTTGTATACTCCACTTCCAGTTCCTTCTCGACCTTGGGAAAGTATTTCCATGGATTTTGTAGGTGGTCTACCTATGTCGAGACGAAATCATGATTATCTTTATGTTGTGGTTGATCGATTTAACAAAATGTGTATTTTGATGCCTTGTATTAAGCAGGTTACAACTGAAAAAATGAAAAAAATGTTCTTTCAAAATGTTTGGGTGCATTTTGGATTGCCTAAGTCCATTATTTCTGATCAGGATTCTCGATTTGTTGGAAGTTTTTGGTCGAGTTTATGGGAACTCATGGACACCAAAATTTAAAAGAGCACAACTTTTCATCCGCAAACAGATGGTCAGACAGAGGTGGTAAATCGAACAGTGGTGCATATTCTTCGTGCCTATTGCAGCAAGCATCCTAAACTTTGGGATGAGCATTTACACTACATTCAACATGCGTACAATCGAGCTAAGCACTCTTTGACTCAAACGTCGCCATTTGAAGCATGTTTTGGCTATTTTACCAAATCTCCTTTATATTTTATCTTTGGGAAAGATATTTCTATCGATGGTCAATATGACATTGATAGGGAAGAAAAGTTCATTGAACAAATTCAGTCAATACATCAAGTGGTGCAAGAGCAGTTGGAAAAAAGTCAAGCTAAGTACAAAACGAGACATGACAAGCATCGTGTTGATCAAAGTTTCCAAGTTGGAGATGAAGTTTGGCTTTACATCAGTAAGGAGAGACTTAAAGGAGAAGGTAAACAATTGAAACCGATTCGATATGGTCCTTTCAAGATTATCGACAAGATTGGTAACACTGCCTTTCGTTTAGATTTGCCTCCTTATATGCAAATGTATGCAATTGTTAATGTTGAGAATTTGAAATTGTATGAGCCTCCATTGATTGATGATCATGGAGAGCATGTTCAGATTCCTTCTATAGATGATTTTTCCCCAGAATATCTTACAAAACTGCATGAAGACACAATCCTTGATAGGAGAATGTGAACTTCAAAACGAGGAAATGTGGAGTATCTTCGAGTTGGTCTTAAAGGTACCAATCCAAGAAAATCCAAGTGGATTGAGGTTGGAAGGGTGAGGGAACTATACCCTCGTCTTCACATAGACTGAATATAGTCTTTTGGAGGTCCAAAATCTTTCCAATGGGGAGGTGTGATCAGGGGATCAAATTTTGCTCAAAACTTCAAAGTGCTTGGAATCGCTTCAAATCGAATGAGAGCGTAGGCCTCATTGTTGCGAACCCAACGCAACTTGTTTCGTCTCAAACAGACGTCGGGAGCGAGAGATATTGCGATCTGTTCGAATCGTCAAACATGCAAAAAAAGGGACGCTGACTGTACAGTCCGTACAAGATGATGTGGCAGAGTCCGTATGCTGATGTGGCAGAGGTGATGTGGTAGTTTTGGATTGGCAGATGTGGTCAAATCAGAATGCGACACGTGGCATTTATTTTACCAATGGTGTGGTGCCACATGGCCCAGTCATGGGTTGCCATGTGGCACCGTTGTATTGGTTATTGGTTCAAAATTTATGGACTCCGTGGGGTTCGAACCGTGAACCTCCTCCCACCATGTAAATCCTTAACAAAGTCTTCCTGACCATCATACCACCGTTTGTTCCTTGTTATATGAGTAGGCAAATATACATTTAAGTTTGTATTGTTTTAAATTTGGCGTGGGGGTCGTGCCGGGGCTTAGCCCTGGCCCGTGGTTGTATTGTGTTACCATATGACCATTTATGTGAATGCGCGCGAATGTATAACGGAGCCCGCGGTCATATCACTCATAGAATACAACCATGTCATATGACTCTAGTACAACGGGCGTGCGCACGTTTTGGGTCGTGGTTTGAACGGTTGAACGACCCGCCACTTGTCTTATTGCTATTTGCCTATGGAACGGTTAGCCCTTTCACATTTGCGCGAGGTCATATCGTGGAATCATGTGCCCGAGAGATAGGCGGTTAGGGGTTGGCGTGCCCATAACCGTCCTACATTTCGCACCGTTTACACGGTTGCATTTGGTGCCGGGTTTTTATGCTTTAAATAGCGTGTGTGCTAGGTTGAATGAACAAGGGTGCAATTTGTAGATGCAGAGACAACAAGCTTAAAGGGGGGACTCTTCCAAGAAGCCTAACTTCTTCGTTTTTTGGCCAAATGAGGTGTCGGAAAAGCCCAGCTAGGGGTTTTTGGATGCTCTGAAGCCATTGGAGCAGTCTGTTGGTCAATTTGAGCATTGTAAAGCACGTTTTTGAGAACTTTGAGCAATTAATAATAATGATCCATTAGAAGCTGGACCAGGAGATGTAGCCCAAGAGAGGGGTGAACTCCTTTATCATTTGTTGTGTTTATGTGCTTATTTTCATTGATTATGCTATTGTTTATTGTGTCTTAAATGATTAAATCCTATTAATGATGTGTTGCAAAGTTGATCCATTTGCTTTTAACACATAAACTTTACTTGCAAATATTTTCAAGATTTCAAGTCTTCTTCATTTTGAGATCATCAACGCAATGGAGACCATTTATTCCTAAGGAGGGAGGATTGATCCAGGCAGATATAGGTGTCCACCCACCTTTTTCGACTGGCTCAAAACAATTTTCTGGCAATTTTGGCAATTTACTATTTTTAGCAGTTTTTAACTTCCGGGGCCATTTTGAGGGCCCAAATGAAGGTTTTTCGAGATCGAGATCCTCAATGATAGCCAAAGGCATGAATGATCCCCCAAATTGAATCTCCTCGACAATAAATTTCCAACAAGCTATCACACGCCCAAAATGGAGATCGTATGAAAAAGTTACGACCCCGGGAAGTTGATGTACTCACTTACCCAAACGGGGCCCACATGACTTTTGGCGCTTCATCTCCTAGGGTTAGGTTTTTGGATGTATAAGGTTTTTTGCATTCCTGTTTTTTTTAAAATTCCTTCAGAGCCTCATTGTAACGATCTTCTTGTGAATGCGAGTAGCTGTCACATCTCTTCTAAAAGATAAGCTGCCACCATTCTAGTGAGTCTTTCACTCTGTATTTTTACATTCTTTGTACATTTGTTTCATTAATAGAAATCATGTATTACTGTATATCTGTGTTTATGGTTGCATATCTGATACATTTATGTTATCTTATCGAATATCTGCGATATCTCTGTGCATTTATTTATTATATCTCTGCTCACATTTCGTGCCGAAAATAATCTGGATCAGTGGTATCAGAGCAGGCTGATCTTGATCGTTTTTTAAGTGCATGTCCCTAAAGGGGTCCAATTATAGAAGGTTGGGTCTCGAGCTTGTCTCTCTTGAAGACAATCGCTCTCGCACACCCAAGAAACCCTCAATGGTGGAAGAAACGAAAAACGACGGAGCAGACGATCCTATCAATCTGTTGCTTGAGCAAGCTCTCACACAATAGAGGGATGAAATGATGTAGAATTTTTCCCACATCCTTCAACGTCTGCATATAAAAACGGGCACATATTCACCAAGCGACCACTTTGGAGGCACCTCACCTTTCAAGGTACAAGTTAATTTTGATATTCCTTTATTTGAAGGACAAATAGATGCATAAGCCCTAGAAAAATGGTTAACTCTGCTAGAAGGTTATATCTCTGTTCACAATTTTTTCGACAAAGAAAAGATCACCTTCGCACTCCTTAAATCTCTCCCTTATGACAAACATTGGTGGGAAACTTACTGGGAGAAAAGTTCCACAGAGGAGTCTGGAATATACGGGGCCGATCCCACTTGGGATTTTTTTGTGGATGCGGTAAAGGAACAATATTACCCTGTTGGAAACTATGAGGACCAGTACATGAGATGGACCACACTATGGCAAGATAGGGGCCAAGCAGTTCTAGAGTTCACCAATACCTTCCATACCTTGTGCACCAAGCTGGGTAACAAAGACTCCGAGCGACATTTGGTTCTGAAATACTGTGGGGCTCTACACAGATACATCCAGACTCAAATGGATTTTTTGGACATCTCATCACTCGGTGTTGCTTATCGATATGTTGTTAAAATTGAGCAGACATTTAAGCACCAGAACAAATGAGAATTCGGGTCTGCAAATCCACAACAACCAAAGTATGACAAAGATGGCCCTAACAAACAGTCTCTCGAAAACCAGTCCAAGACAAAAGAAAAGAAGGGTCATGGGAAGACAAAGAAGGACACCGGAAAATGGTGTGAGTTCCACAAAATACCCTGGCACAACACCGATGAATGTCGCTCAAAATAGTCATTGGTAGCCGAGATCAAAGACAAAGAGTTGAACCCTGATTCAGAATCTGATTATGAAAATAATGGTAAAGGACAGATCATTGATGCGAACCCCACTGCTATTGTCACGACCGTAGAAATTCAACCAAAAGAACCAACAGATCATGAAGAAGGGGAGCACATTTTTCATTCACAGATATGGGTAAAGGGGACCCCTCTACATTTTATTGTTGATAGAAGAATCCAGAAGAACCTCATCTCAGCAGAGGTCTTCAAACAGTTGGGATTGTTGACAACACCACACCCACAACCATACAACATCGGGTGGCTTCGCCAAGGACAATATCTTCGTGTCAGCCAACAATGTCTATTGTCATACGACATCCAACCCTTCAAGGATGAGGTATTATGTGATGTTGCCCCAATGGATGTCTGTGATGTTCTCTTGGGCCAACCATATATGTGGAAGCGCCACGTTGTTTATGAGTCTCCACCCTGCAATGTCATTGTTTCTCTGGGGGATCATCTCTAAAGAATACCAAAGGTATTTCCACCTAAAAAGTTTCGCAAGGTAGTATCTCATATTGCAAAATTTAGCTTCTTCACAATCTGTTTAAAAGGAGAACAGAAGGACACTGCAACCACTACAATCTTGCCCCAAGCACCTTCTACTTCTCATCGTCCTCTCATGTAGCCCGACTTGTTGAATGGCCTCAACCTCAACATGTTTGTGACAAACTTCCACAAACTGAGCAACGCGACATCTCCAACAAGGCAAGCAGATCAACAAGATACAGATTCAACAAATGCTTTTCCCTCTTCCTCGAGAACTCAACGCAATGGAGACCATTTCTTCCTAAGGAGGGAGGATTGATCCAGGTGGATATCGGTGGGCACCCACCTTTTCCAACTGGATCAAAACAATTTTATGACAATTTTGGCAATTTACTATTTTTAGCAGTTTTTAACTTCCGTGGCCATTTTGATGGCCCAAATGAAGATTTTTCTAGATCGAGGTCCTCAATGATAGCCAAAGGCATGATTGAGTCAAAAAAATGAATCTCCTCAACAATACCTTTCCAACGAGCTATCACACACCCAAAACGACCCCGAGAAGTTGATGTACTCACTTACCCAAACGGGGCCCACATGACTTTTGGCGCTTCATCTCCTAGGGTTAGATTTATGGATGTCTAGGGTGTTTGTAATTCCTGTTTATTGAAAAAGTCCTCAGAGCCTCATTGAAACGATCTTCTTGCAAATGCGAGTAGCCGTCACATCTCTTCTCAGAGATAAGCTACCACTATTCTAGCGAGTCTTTCACTCTGTATTTTTACAGTCTCTGTACATTTCTTTCATTAATAGAAATTGTGTATTACTGTATATATGTGTTTATGGTTGCATATATTATACATTTATGTTATCTTATTTAATATCTGCGATATCTTTATGCATTTATTTATTATATCTCTGCTCACATTTCATGCCGAAAATAATCCGGATCATTGGTATCAGAGCAGGCTGCTCTTGATCGTTTTTTCAGTGCATGTCCCCGACGAGATCTGAGTATAGCAAGTTGGGTCTTGAGCTTGTATATCTTGAATACAATCTCTCTCGCACACCCAAGAAACCCTCAATGGCGGAAGAAACGAAAAACGATGGAGCAGACGATCCTATCAAGTTGTTTCTTGAGCAATCTCTCACGCGACAGAGGGACGAAATGATGGAGAAGTTTGCCCACATCCTTCAACGCCTGTCGATAACAACAGGTGCATCTTCATCAAGCGAAAAATTTGGAGGCACATCACCTTTCAAGGTACAATTTAATTTTGATATTCTTGTATTTGAAGGACATATAGATGCAGAAGCCCTAGAAAAATGGTTAACTCTGCTAGAAGGTTATTTCTCTGTCCACAATTTTTCCGACAAAGAAAAGATCACCTTCTCACTCCTTAAATCTCTTCCTTATGTTAAACATTGGTGGGAAACTTACTAGGATCAAAGTTCCATAGAGGAGTCTGGATTATACGGGGTCGATACCACTTGGGATTGTTTTGTTGATGCGGTAAAGGAACAATATTACCCTGTTGGCAACTATGAGGACCAGTACATGAGATGGACCACACTGCGGCAAGAGAGGAGCCAATAAGTTCCAGAGTTCACCAATACCTTCCATACATTGTGCATCAAGTTGGGTATCAAAGACTCTGAGCAACATTTGGTTCTGAAATACCATGGGGCTCTACACAGATACATCCAGACTAAAATGGATTTTCTAGACATCTCATCACTCGGTGTTGCTTATCGATATGCTGTTAAAATCGAGCAGAAATTTAAGCACCAGAAAAAACAGGAGTTCAGGTCTGCAAATCCGCAACAACCGAAGTATGACAAAGACGACCCTAACAAACAGTCTCCCGAAAACCAGTCCAAGACACAGGAAAAGAAGGGTCATGGGAAGACAAAGAAGGTTAGTGAAAAATGGTGCGAGTTCCAAAAAATCCCCTTACACAACACTAATGAATGTCACTCAAAACAGTCATTGGTGGTCAAGATCAAAGACAAAGAGTTGAACTCTGATTCTGAATCTGATTCTGAAAATAATGGTAAAGGATATCATTAACGTGGACCCCACTGCTATTGTCGCGACCACAAAAATTCAACCAGAAGAACCAACAGATCCTGAAGAAGGGGAGTGCCTTTTTCATTCACAGATGTGGGTGAAGGGGACCCCGCTGCATTTTAGTGTTGATAGCAGAAGCCAGAAGAACCTCATCTCATCAGAGGTCGTCAAACAATTGGGATTGTCGACAACACCACACCCACAGCCATACAACATCGGGGAGCTTTTCCAAGGATGAGATCTCCATGTCAGCCAACAGGTTTGTGACAAACTTCCACAAACTGAGCAATGCGACATCTCCAGCAAGGCAAGCAACTCACCAAGATACAGATTCAGAAAACGCTTTTCCCTCTCCCCTGGGAACTCAACGCAATGGATACCATTGCTTCCTAAGGAGGGAGGATTGATCCAGGTGGATATCGATGGCCACCCACCTTTTGCAATTGGCTCAAAACAATTTTCTGGCAATTTTGGCAACTATGAGGACCAGTACATGAGATGGACCACACTATGGCAAGAGAGGGGCCAAGCAGTTCCGGAGTTCACCAATACCTTCCATACCGTGTGCACCAAGATGGGTATCAAAGACTCCGAGAGACATTTGGTTCTGAAATACCTTGGGGCTCTACATAGATACATCCATACTGAAATGGATTTTCTGTACATCTCATCACTCGGTGATGCTTATCGATACGCTGTTAAAATCGAGAAAAAATTTAAGCACCAGAACAAATAGGATTTTGGGTCTGCAAATCCATAACAACCAAATTATGACAAAGACGGCCCTAATAAACAGTCTCCCAAAAACCAGTCCAAGACACAGGAAAATAAGGGTCACAAGAAGACAAAGAAGGACACTGAGGACACCGAAAAATGGTGCGAGTTCCACAAAAGACCCTAGCACAACACCGATGAATGTTGGTCAAAACAGTCATTGGTGGTCGAGATCAAAGACAAAGAGTCGAACCCTGATTCAGAATCTGATTCTAAAAATAATGGTAAAGGAAAAATCATTGACACAGACCCCACTGTTATTGTCGTGACCACTGCAATTCAACCAGAAGAACCAACAGATCCTAAAGAAGGGGAGCGCCTTTTTCATTCACAGATGTGGATGAAGGGGACCCCGCTGCATTTTATTGTTGATAGCGGAAGCGAGAAGAACCTCATCTCAGCAGAGGTCGTCAAACAGTTGGGATTGTTGACAACACCACACCCGTAGCCATTCAACATCGGGTGGCTTCTCCAAGGACGAGATCTCTGTGTCAACCAACAATATCGATTGTCATACAACATCCAACCCTTCAAGGATGAGGTATTATGTGATGTTGCTCCACTGGATGTCTGTGATGTTCTCTTGGGCCAACCATATATGTGGAAGCGCCATGTTGTTTATGAGTCTCGACCCCGTAGTGTCATTGTTTCTCTGGGGGGTCATCTCTACAGAATACCAGAGGTAGTTCCAACTACTATACCACCTAAAAAGTGCCACAAGGTAGTATCTCATACAGCAAAATTTAGCTTCTTCACAATCTGCTCAAAAGGAGAACATAAGGACATTGCAACCACTACAACATCGCCCCAAGAACCTTCTATCAAATAGAAGCAAGTCGATAAGGTTGCAGAAAATCACAAAGATTTCGTTTGTGCATCGTCCTCTCATGTAGCCTGACTTGTTGAATGGCCTCAGCCTCAACAAGTTCGTGACAGAGTTCCACAAACTGAGCAACGCGATGTCTCCAGCAAGGCAAGCAGCTCACCAAGATACAGATTCAACAAACACTTTTCCCTCTCCCCCGGGAAATCAACGCAATGGAGGCCATTTCTTCCTTAGGAGGGAGGATTGATCCAGGTGGATATAGGTGGCCACCCACCTTTTACAACTGGCTCAAAACAATTTTCTGGCAATTTTGGCAATTTATTATTTTTAGTAGTTTTTAACTTTCGGGGCCATTTTGAGGGCCCAAATGAAGGTTTTTCGAGATCGAGATCCTAAATTATATCCAAAGGCATTATTAAGCCCCCAAATTGAATCCTCGACAAGAAATTTCCAACGAGCTATCACACGCCCAAAATGGAGATCGTATGCAAAAGTTACGACCCCGGGAAGTTGATGTACTCACTTACCCAAATAGGGCCCACATGACTTTTGGCGCTTCATCTCCTAGGGTTAGGTTTTTGGATGTCTAGGGTTTTTGGCATTCTTTTTTATTGAAAAATTCCTTCAGAGCCTCATTGTAACGATCTTTTTGTGAATGCGAGTAGCCGTCACATCTCTTCTAAGAGATAAGCTGCCACCATTCTAGCGAGTCTTTCACTCTGTATTTTTACATTCTTTGTACATTTGTTTCATTAATAGAAATCATGTATTACTGTATATCTGTGTTTATGGTTTCATATCTGATACATTTATGTTATCTTATGGAATATATGTGATATCTCTGTGCATTTATTTATTATATCTCCGCTCGCATTTCGTGCCGAAAATAATCCAGATCAATGGTATCAGAGCAGGCTGCTCTTGATCATTTTTTTAGTGCATGTATCTGAAGAGGTCTGATTATAGCAGGTTGGGTCTCGAGCTTGTCTCTCTTGAAGACAATTTCTCTCGCACACCCAAGAAACCCTCAATGGTGGAAGAAACAAAAAACGATGGAGCAGACGATCCTATCAATCTGTTGCTTGAGAAAGATCTCACACAATAGAGGGATGAAATGATGGATAATTTTTCCCACATCCTTCAACGTCTGCCGATAACAACGG